>JAULKM010151618.1:0-17222 GCA_032355605.1 Rubia tinctorum | reverse complement strand
CGCAGACGTAGGTGGATTTCACCGAACTGCGTAACCAAGTTGTGTGTCTTGCATTTATTTACTTTACATACTTGGTTGGGTTAACCTACGTTGGAACATAGGCTTAACGATTAAATCTACTAAAACGGTAAAACCAGTTTTTCACTTACTAATCCTGTTCAACTCTGCCTTCGAACCAACCTGCTTACGGGTCATATTCCACCTTCTTTAGGAAACCTGAGTAACTTAGAATTATTGTATGTTTGTAAAAATAGCCTCTCTGGTCCCATTCCAACTGAGTTAGGGAAACTAGCTGCACTTCAAGAGCTGAGCTTATATGGAAATAAGTTGATCCAATCTCTAGAGATAGACTATCTAATCCCGAGGTTGAAAATTTCCAATCCCTCCATGCATATTTTTCCCCTTGTGATCCTATCATAATCAGATGTTCTGATTTCACCCAATGTCCCGTGGAACCTTGTTACATTCACGATAATATATATGTTCTACACATAACTTTTTATAGCCTTAGATCATACAAGAATTTAAGCGGGAGTGTGTGATAATTTTGATAAGCTAAACATTCTTCATTTCTGGCCACAGTTCAACAAAACTCAATTCAAAACTAAACACTGCCCTGCACCCATGTGTTTCCTTACAGGAATCATCATGGAGTGGATTTAAATTTCATTTGGCAAAAAAAATCAAGAGAAGTTTTGGAGAAACGTCAGAGTTACCATACTTGTGCTCAATATAATTTAAACGAATAAATAAACTTGCCCAAAATTCTTAACGTGCCAAAAATACCATTTTCAACCACCCACACCTTTAACATAAAGTACTTATGCACATAAATACTCACACCTTTAACATAAAATACCTATGCACATAAATAGAAACACATACGCATTACGCTCAATATAATTTAAATAAATAAACATACTTTACACGCAAATCTCTTGTAAGAAATAATCAAACATGCATGAAAACTTTTAACGCACCAAAAAAATCATTTTCAATCACCTACACCTTTAACTTAAAGCACCTACATACAAAAGTAGAAGCACCTTCTATTACAAATAAAAATCTCTATAGATAACCAAATTCTTCAAGCACCAAAAATACCATTTTCAAGTACCCACACATTTAACTTAAAACACATATGCACATAAATAGAAGCACCTTCAAGTGAAAAGGTCCAACCAATAAAAATTTCAAGACACCCAAAAATATTATTTACAAGCACCTACACTTTTAACTTAAAGCACCTACACACATAACTTGAAGCACCTACACTTTATGCTTGATAAAAAAATATTTTAAAAAAATTTATCAAAATTCTCAAAGCACCGAAGCTACAATTGACAAACATTCACATCTTTAACTTAAAACACCTACAAACACTAATAGAAGCACCTTCCATAAAAAAAGGCTCAACCAATAAAAATTTCAAAACATCAAAAGTATCATTTTCAAGTACCTATACCTTTAATTTAAAGGACCTACATACATAATTTGAAGCACCTACACTTTATACTTAGTAAAATTTAAACAAATTTGCACGAAATTCTTAAAGCACCGAAAATGCTATTTTCAAGCACCGGCATATTTAACTTAAAGTACCTACAAACATTAATAGAAGCACCTTCCATCAAACACTCAAATCTCCAACAAATAGAAGTTGAAGCACCTTTAAGACAACATAAAAGTACCTACAAAAAAGAGTAGAAGCACATACGCTTTACGCTCATTATAATTTCAACAGAAACTTGAATGTAATTCTTAAAACACCAAAAAACCATTTTCAAGCACATATACGCAAAACTTTTAAAGTACTAAAAATATAATTTTGAAGCACCTACACATTTAAATTATAGCACCTACATACATAACTTGAATAACATATGCTTTATGCGTAGTAAAATTTAAACAAATTTGCACGAAATCCTTAAAGCACCAAAAATACTATTTTGAAGCACCCACACTTTTAACTTAAAACACCTACAAACATTAATGGAAACACCTACAAACAGTAATGGAAGCACCTACGCTCAATAAAATTTCAAAAAATAAACAAACTTGCTTGAAATTCTTAACACACCGAAAATATCATTTTCAAGCACCTACCTTTAACTTAAAGCACCTACACACATAACTTGAAGCACCTATGTTTTATGCTTAGTAAAATTTAAACAAATTTGCACGAAATTCTTAAAGCACCAAAAATACTACTTTCAAGCACCCACACATTTAACTTAAAGCACGTATGAATATTAATAGAAGCACCTACGCTCAATAAAATTTAAAATACTAAACAAACTTGCTCGAAATTCTTAACGCACCAAAAATACCATTTTCAAGCACCCTCACGTTTAACTTGAAGCACTTATGCACATAAATAGAAGCACCTCATTACGCTCAATATAATTTAAACAAATAAACAAACTTGCTCGAAATTCTTAATGCACCAAAAATACCATTTTCAAGCACCCATACCTTTGACTTTAAACACCTATGCACATAATAGAAGCATCTCATTACGCTCAATATAATTTAAACAAATAAACAAACATTACACTCAAAGCTCTTGTAAGAAATAATTAAACATGTATGAAACCTTTAACGCACCCAAAACAAATTATTTTCAAACACCCACACATTTAACTTAAAGCACCTGCAGACAAAAGTAGAAGCACCTTCTATCACAAAGGCCCAAAAAATGAAAAGGGAATTCTAAATGCCTTCGTCAAACACTCAAAGCCCAAATAAATAGATGTTGAAACACCTTTAACACAATTTAGAAGCACCTACATACAAAAGTTGAAGCACCTATACGCATGAATTATGGAATAATACATGTACATTTTATTTTAGATATTGTATTTTTTAATTTGAATATAATATTCTTATAAAATATTAATATAATTTATATTTTAAATATGAAACTTTTTATACAGTACTAAAAACCTTTAAGTACCTACTAGTATTTATTCAAGCACCAACAAGCTATACTTAAATCACCTACAATTTATTAGTGAAGCACATTTAACATAAAGTTAATTTATTGAGTAAGTGCATTCATACCCCTCAATTTATTGTTTAGTGCCTACATACCCATCACTTTCTCGAAAGAACTGATACTTTACAATTAAAACACCTGTAAGAAATAATTAAACATGGACAAAGATTTTAAAGTAGCAAAAATATTAATTTCAAGCACCTACACCTTAAATCACGCACACACATTAGTTCAAACACATTCATCAGACACTCAAAGACCCAAAAAATATAAGTTCAACGTCTTTAATACAATGTAAAAATACCTACAAGTATAAGTTTAAGCACCTACACTTTACACTCAATCAAAGGCTTTCTTGCATAAAAAATAAAATCTATGGATAAACAATTCATTGACTTTGTTCTAAAATGTATTAAGGTAAAGGATGTCCTTTCACTGTTCTCCTTTTCAGCCCGGGTACTTCGTCATCGATACACCTGTAAATGAACAAATAGTTGGTGTGGGAAGTATGATTAGATTGTATGGAACAAACTAACACTTGCAGCAAAATTGTGAAGTAAGACTAACCAAATAAAATTTAATGCTTAACCTTTTCGAGTAGCATAACATTTACTCCATCAAACATATTAACATTCCTCACTTCACCTAAAAGAATCACAAACAACTTTCATATTATACCAAGTTCGAAAGCTCCATACAATAAATAGAATGTGAAGAGTAAGCCAACAATGCACAGATTCTAAGCAAGCCAATGGCAGTAAAAGATCTATCTTTACACAAACATAGGGTAGAAAACATGCAAAACATACCGTGCTCTTTCAGTGATCATTGATATTGCTTTTCTGTTAAAATTTCTCTTGAACCTACATGATATTTATCAAGTCATTAAATTTTCAACCCCACCAAAAAACAATATAAGAACACAATATAAACATTCAGCTCAATTGTAATACCAAAGAGATTTAATTTACCTTAGAAGCCTTCTTGTGTGGGAAATTTCTAATATCATAGTGTGCTAACTCCCCACAACCCTTTCATAATCTCTTGTTATTCTGGCGCTGCTCAATAACCTTCTCCTTCTCCCCTTTCAATGGTTTTACACCACTTCCGCTACCCTTATTTTTTGAAACTTTTGGAGGGAGGACATGAATTTCACTTGGGGCTTTTGATCCAAGGAGAGGCTCTATGTGTTGCATTTTGGTTGGAGTTTTTTTCATTGTTTTATTTTATTCCATATTCAATCTCACAGCTTGGAAGCTTTCCACGAGAGAAACAAGATCCTCTTCACTATTCTCTACCAAGCTCACACAACTAAAGATCTCCTACCATAACTCATTCAAAACCTTCTTCCTATCCATTGAAGGGATACATTCCTCCAAAATACTGTCTTCCAAGCCAAACATTGGTGCTTTCATTGCCATTTTAGTCCATCTCTTGAGCAAATACCTATTAAGAATTGGATCAACATTATTTCCTTTCCACAACCAAATCATGTGTCTACAAGGTAGACCCATCCTCTCAAACATCTTAGAAGAACACTTTGTCTCCAGATTGGTCATGTCAAAGACCACTTCAAAAACCTTTGTACAGTTGACTTCTTTGATTTTGGAAATATCCAATTCATTTTCAAGTCTAATATCTTCAATATTACAATCAAAACAAACTGCAAAAACTTCTTCTTGGAACTCATAAAATATGGTGTTAGTGAGAACCTCTGAGGCCAACTTCTCAATGCCCAATGGTGTCTTGCATTCTACAGATTTGTTTCTTGAATCACTGTCATTCTAACCTCGTGTATGTCTTTGAGAATCTATCTCCGTCTCATACCGCATATAAAATTCCACGAGAGTCACATGCGTATTAGTAAAGCATGTGAAAAAATTATTCTCACTTTTTGACATTGAAGTTGTTCTCATTATGCCTCCTGAAAACAAATCTCTGAAATATGCACGAATCCACTTATTCCTCCTTCTCAAATTCCTCTGGCCCTTTCTCCAAGCTCCACACACAAGCATTTATCTTTGCCAAAAAGTCAGTCTCTTTCAAAATCACTCGATTCACCTACACAAACATGAATTAAAGTACTTATAAAAATTAGGAGTAGCACTTTAAAAAATAATTAAAATGAAGTATAAGTGATATTAAATTTAACATATTTTGAAAAATAACATGTTAGAAAAATAAATAAGACAATAAAAATAAATGGTCAAAAATTTTATCTTGTCTGCCATCTTCTTCATAATATGCCACATACAAAATATGTGCTTAGTATTCTCAAACACATTACTTATTGCAACTTTCATAGCTGGATCTTAATCCGATATCAAGTAAGTAGGCTCACGACCTTTCATAGCCTTTATGAAAGTTTTGAATATCCACTCAAAAGAGTTGATGTCTTCTTTAGAAATAAATGCTACCCCAAATGTGATGCCTTTCTTGTGATGGTCAACTCCAATAAACGGTCCAAAAATAATGTTGTAGCAATTGGTATTGTAAGTGGTATCAAAAGAAACCATATCACCAAATATAGCATAATTTTTTGTACACATCGGATCTGCCCTAAAAGCCTTAGTCAAACATGAATCTTCATCCATCTCAAACTCAAAGAAGAAGACACTCCACATCAACTTTTTCATTTTGAAGTTGTCAACAAACATCTGAGCATCTGAACCTTCAGTGTCTGCTTCTAATCCCGTTGAATGTTCTTGAAATCCTGTTTTGAAACACCTACATTATCATATCCACCAACATGCTCCTTAATAACTCTAAAAGTATTGGTTGGTCCAATGTTTAACCTTGAGTTGTCCACTATCATCTTCTTGTGCAAAATTTTCAAGTTTCGGCCTTGCTTTTCAAATTTTCTAGTGCTTGAAGTGTTAAAAGGGTTGTTGTCTCCTTCATGAAAGCTTATGACTGAATAATCACCTTCATTTCGTAGTTGAGTAACTAACTGAGCTTTGCAGCCCACTTGGGTCACCAATCATCTTATTCTACTAGGCTCAGTTGCTTCCAACTCCTTACTTTTGGACTGATTGTCTTTATTCTCCGGGCGCTTCACTTTGAATCCAGCTTTGTTGCACAAACAATATTTCATAACTACTTCCCCCTCTTTGTTCCTTCTTGTTGTCGAGAATCTTGTATTGAAACCACAAGCCAAAGCATAGTGTTTGTAGAACTGAAATCCTTCTTCAAATGACTGGAATTTCATCCCCAAAGTTGGTTTCAATTGATTTGGACAGCATGGAAACCACTCTCTTGAACCTCCGGGCGTTACTAATGGCCGACCTACGGGACTAATCCATGTACTTGTGTTGGAGCAATCTGAATTTTCATTAGACACTGGAACAATATTCAGATCTGCAACAATCATTAAACCAAGTCTGATTGCATTTAATTTTGCATGAAGAAGGGAGAGAGCAATGAATAGAATGCAGAAACTGTGAACTAAAGATCCATATCCATTATTGACTATGAGGCATGCAATAACAAAGAATTAACTTTGAAAAAGAATGGGGACAAAAAAAAGAAATTAGGATAATTTGACAAAGCAAGGAACTGAAGTGCATTAGATTTCCTAGAAAACTACTTATTTCCTTCATATCCTACATCCCAAACTAAAGATTAATATGTTAAACCTGTCATGCTCGAAAGAAACAACAAAAACCATATTGTAGCATCCCAGAAGTACCTACAGTAAAGCAATTGATCAGCAGTATCCATTCCTATCATAGTTAAATTTCAGCCTAAGGTCAGGAACATTGTTCCTATCCATACTAATATTTCCTATAATCACCATTGGAAGCTCGTTCCAAGTCTAAGTTCTATCTTTTTTAACAGAAATTTCCCATTTCACAATGGAATCTGCAACATGGTTCCCTTGTCTCGCCACATAAGTTAACCTAGTCCTTCCCATTTTATCCTAATCTCATCTACAACAGTAAATAGATAATTATTGGACAGTCACACAATAGATAAGAAGAACAAATAAACATATAACTTCTGCTAGCTGCAGTTCAATATGGCCATTCAACTCAGATCTTTAAAATCCAAGAATCCAAAATTTACATTGTTTCCAGAATGATTGAAGTATTAAAGTATTAAACTCATGAGATAAGGAAGAAGGTGAGACCAGTACAGTTTAGCATTTAAACTATGTAGTAACGAATTTGAACATATCCTTTTTTGAGGAAGAAACTCTTAACTTCTGAGTTTATGCTGCTACTTGTCATATCTACAGAACAGTAAACTATCAGTGTATTATCAAAGTACAAGTACATTTTTACTTCCCTTCTTGAGGGATAAACCGTATCTCAAAAGAATAATTACATTACTAATTACTTTCCTTCATCATCCTGGAGTGCAGTAAAATCTTCTATGTTTTCAGGTCGAGTGGTTTTGCTTTCCAGTGTACGGATTTCTTGAATATCAATTGACAACATGAGATCACTTATCATTTTCCCTGGATGAAATGGTTTTGGGCAGCTTGCGAAAAACCAAGAGGTCGGAAATAACGACACATTCATCACACACTAATATTTCCTCTGATCACAATTGAAAGCTCGTTCCAAGTCTAAGTTATATCTATTTTAACAGAAATTGCCCATTTTGTAATGGAATCGACAACATGGTTCCCTTGTCTCGCCACATAAGTTAACCTAGTCCTTCCCATTTTTATTCTAATCTCATCTACAACAGTAAATAGATTCCAATCTCCTTCCGTCTGGTTTTTAATCACACAGATTGCATTTTGGCAATCTGACTCTAAAACTGAGAGGTCAGAATGATCATCACAGAAAGAAAGGCCTACCTTTATTGCTAATATCTCAGCATGCAGGGCAGAGACCAAATGAGGAAAAAGAATAGTAGCAAGTATATTGTTTCCCAAATGAGACTTGACTATAACACCTATACCAATTTGTCCTGAGTTGGGATCTGTAACAACATCAATATTCATCTTTTTCTCACCAAAGCCAGGTTTTCTCCACATAATTTTAGGAATGAAGTTCATTATAAATATATGCAGTGGGGAATATCCGTGAAAAGACCATATTGAATTAAATATGTCCCATAATGTATCAAAATTCACAACAGGTATGGCACAAAGATGGAAAACATGATCCCAGACCTGAGCAAACTGGAATGAGTTGAAAAATGGTGAATGGAATCAGTATTATTACCACATATACATCTAGACGCAATCTGAAATCCTATTCTCATTAGCACATCATGAAGAGTCACATTGTAAATTACCTTCCAAGCCCGTCGTAGAATTCAACACAGTTGGTGTACCAAACAGCAAAACTGTACCAAACAGCAACAAAAGATCACTTTTAGAATATTGGAATCAGAACCAAACTGAATCAGAACCTAGGATAAAAATAAAGCCAATCCAACCATATTTCTTAGCATTCACCTGCGTCACGGGAGTCCATTACACAGAAAGATTTGCACCCAATTTTTCGCACTCCAAATATTTCTGCAAGCATCAAATATAGGAATTGAAAGTTCATATAGACATAATATCAAACACCTTTACTATGAACAAAGAATTACCAAATAGAAGCAAATATCATAAAGACATAATTTTTACCTGAACAAAAATAGTAAAAATGAATAAAGAGATGAGGCGAAAGAGATGGTGGGATCGGCTTGGCTGAGAAGAACTGGTGTGGCCGGAGGTGGACCGGTGTTAGGGATGAGGCAGCAGCATCGGGATGAAGTAGAGGCGTCTCCGCATTGGGATGAAACAGTGGATTTGTTGAATGTTATAACCCAAAAAAATCCAAATACTGGATCCATTGTTTCGGTTATTTTGTACCATTCATTTTCAGTTAATAGCTTTAATTAGTAATATTTGACGGCTGTCTCACATAACTCCCTTGTCTCACATAAATCCACTGTCTCGCATATGTATATATATACATATACAAAAGGGAGAGATCCGGTGAGACAACGAATTTATGTGAGACAAGGGAGTTATATGAGACAGCCATCAAATATTACTAATTAAAGCTATTAAATGAAAATAAATGGAACAAAATATCCAAAACAACGGATCCAGTATTCAGATCTTTTTCGGGTTATAACATTCATTGAATTCACTGTTTCATCCCGACGCGGCGACGCCTCTGCTTCATCCCAATGCAGCTGCCTCATCCCTACTGCTGGTCCACCTCTGCCCAAGCTGGTTCTTCTCAGCCCATGCCGATCCCACAGTCGAGGAGATGATCTTCGTTGGCCGGAGGAGGATGGCAGATGTGAACGAAGAAATTTTGAGAAAAGATAAATTTAGAAATGCCAAATTTTAAAATTTGGAAAACGGAATTTTGGTTTATTAAATGTAGGCCATTGGATCATCTTATGTGAAGGGTTATGATTTTGTCTCACATAACTCCTTGTCTCACATAAGATGGGTTGTCTCACTTGATCTCTATTCTATATACATATATATATATATATATATATGCATATACATATATATATATATGCATATATATGCATATATATATATGCATATACATATACATATATATATATATACATACATATATATACATATACATACATATATATACATATACATATATATACATACATATTTATGCATATACATATATATATACACATACATATATATATACACATACATATATATATACACATACATATATATATACATACATATATATATACATATACATATGTATATAATATTGAATTCATTCAAGGAAAAGATAATTCACTTCCAGATTTCTTAACTCGTGAATTCCTTACAGGAAAACATGAGTAATTCCGGCAATACCTCTACTTCGTCCAGTTCAAGAACCCCAAGAGATTATGATATGCGAACCAAAGTTCCAAAACCCCTCAGTCCACAAGTTCCAAGCCCAGATTTTCCACCCTTGACATACTCCACTATAGCCCAAACTCCTTACTCAAAAATAGCCCAAACTCCACTTCCAAGCCCGCATTATACACCTCTCATTCCAAACAGTCCAAAGAAAACCCAATCTAGTCAACCAACCCAATCAACTACCTATTTTATCAAACCCAATCCAGAATACATACTCCAAACCCATTTCAAAATTGAACCCGAAATTCCTCAACTTAAAGCCTATGTTTCCACACTATTCCTGCCCCAATGTCCATGGATAGCAGGAGATATCCAAAAAACCCAGCAATATTATGAACTCATTCTAGTAGACACTGAGTCCATTGAGATCCAACATATTCAGAACAAAAATGACCCAACAAGAGTAGATTACTCGAAAATATATATTAAGCAAGTCCTCCATCCCAGACAGTTCACCAATATTCATTCCAATAAGAATTTTTCAGTCCAGTATATTCCACAAGGATATAATTATGCAGATTATATGCAAGCATGGTTCAAGGTGTTTTATATTCGATCTTTTGATCACTCCTGGTTCATAAACTTCCATTCTCAGTTCAATAGTGAAGATATTGAAAGCATGTTAAAACATGTTGAAGATATCTTTATATTCAATATATAAAGATATTAAAACATATTGTATTTTATTAGGTATAATATGAAAACATGTTGTATTTCATATTGAAAACATGTTAAAATACAATATTAAAACATGTTGTGTTTTATTAGGTATATACTACAGTTAAGACATGTTAAAATACTTTGTATTTCATATAAAGTATTTTATTAGATATATACTATAGTTAAAAATATTAAAACATGTTGTATTTTATTAGGTATAATATGAAAGCATGTTGTATTTCATATTAAAACATGTTGTATATAAAAAAAATCGTACTTTTAACATTCTGTCCAACATATAAATGTGTAAAGAGTTTAGTTTATATACCCTACCAAATACACCATGCACTTTCTCATGAATAATTAATATGTATTAAATTCAATTTTACAATTTTACAATTTTTATTAATAATAAATCACACACTTCAATGTCATTGAAAAAAAGAACATAGCACATGTTTGTAACTTCAACGTTGCAACAATCTACTCAATTTTTTTAATGAGTTAAATTTAAATATTTCTCAATTCAAGCATATGTCACTAATTTGAAAAGGGGTGAAAGTAATTACCATATACAACCATCAATGATAAAATTCATGGAATAAATAAATCACTCTCTACACACCAACTTACACTTTCTCTAAAACCCAAAATCCAGAACCCTTGCAAAAAGAAAGCTCTCAGCACCACCCCAACAATGCCGGTCATCAAATGCTTCTCTGCAGTCCCAGTATCTGATAAGCATGGGAGCGGAGAGAACTTCGGAAAATGCCCTAGATGTGGGAGGATTTTACTTGGGTCTCTTGGAGCTCAACATCTGAAAGATCAGGTAAAAGCTGAAGCTTTCTCCTTTCATTTGTCATCATTAAGTTGTAATTCTTTCACATCATTGAGTATAGAAAGAAAGCTCCCGAGTCAAGTCGTCATTCACATCAACCTCTTGCTCCCGATCAATGTCGAAAGAAAGCTTGTGTATCCACACCACATTCCCAGGCCAGCTGAAGTCACCTAGCTTGTCCAGCAACATGTCCTTGTTATAAACAACAGTCTTTGAAGCTTGTTCCATCACTTCGTCATTCTCTTCGGATTCTGATTCCGATTCTAATTATGAGTCGATTCATCCCCATTAAACATTACGCCGATGTACTCTGTATACGCAACAAAATCCTGCTCAGTTAGAACACTCAAATAACATTTAAACCCTACTCAGTTAGAACACTTGAATGAAATCCTACCCAGTTATACATTATCATCTATAATAAACACAAATCAAATTAATAAACTCAAGATTTACATTCATACACAGCTACCAGATTATATCAACAATCCCATCATGTAACTAATGTTGTTTTGATTTTTGAATTTAGGCTAAGAAGAAGAAGCAAGCTGAAATTCACCTGAAGAAGATGGCCCAAGCGACCATCAATGCAGCTGAAGAAGCAAACACTTGGTAGGTCCATTTGAATTTTATTTTTGATTTGGGCCTCTGAGCCCATGTGCTCTTCTTTTCATTGCAAAAATGATGATTTTATTGCGATTGGGTATATTTATGTGATTTGGACTATGAAAATGATAGTTTTGTGATTTTGTCATGGATAAGAAGAGTAGATCAGTCCTTTTGCATCAAACGGCTGCAACGGCCATAAACTAATATGTAATGATATTGAATTTACATAAATGAAATTTGATCCAACCTGAAATGTCTTGGTTGTCTTGTACGACAAGGTCAAATTTTGATCTGAAGTGATTCAGTTACTTAAACATTTAAATAGAGTAAAAATAGAAGGCTCAACTCAACCTGTTATGACCAATCATAATCTGATCATTAGGATTTATTTGAGTCAGATTTTGATCATAACGGATCAGGTAGCTTAGAACACATTTAATATATATTTGATTTCGGGTGCGGTCGGAATATCCCCTTTGCCCATCGTGTTCCAATTTGTTCTGATCCGTTTTGACCCAAAATTGTAAAACCAAAATTGAGACGCTTTATTTGAATTGTAAGTACGATCATATTTGAAATAGGAAAATATGATCGTACTAAGACCGTTCAAATCAAGTCTTGTTAGATTAATAGTACTAATATGTTTTAAAAAGTTTACTATGTTAACTTCAGTTCTGTCTAAAATAATTGTGAAATTGGCCGCCCACAATGACACTTGGTTTGAATATACTATTGGGTGTAAAGTTGGCTAAATGTTCGGCCATTTGTAATCGAGTTTCTAACCATGAAAACATCAATCTTTTGTATTAATTTTATAGATTGTGTTATGTTCAAATTTCGACAATTACAATGCTAGAGTTTCAACTTTTCAATATATGGATGAGTTCCAGTCAATGTGTGAAGCTTCAAAATTGAAGAAAAAAAATCAGCCTATACTCCCAAAATAAGAAAATTTAACATTGGATTATTTGCAAATAAAGTTACTTGCTTAAAAGGGAGAAGATAGAATAGGAATCTTCAATAAGCCAGAAGGAAGGAGGCAATATGATTAAACTCCAACATGATTGCACAGTAGGTTATAAGAATTTGATTGTTGGAGGTTGATTAGCAAATAAAAGGTATAATTGAGATGAGTAGCAATCAGTTTTAGAACCCAGATATTAATTTTGGTTATTATGAGGTTGATTAGCATATAAAAGGTATGATTGCGATGAGTAGCAATCCGTTTTAGAACTCGGGTCTTAATTTTGGTTATTATGAGGTTGATAAGCATACAAAAGGTATGATTGTGATGTGTAGCTATTAGTTTTAGAACTCAAATCTTAAATTTGGTTATTAAGAGGTTGATTAGCATATAAAAGGTATAATTGAGATGAGTAGAAATCAATTTTAGAACTCGGATCTTAATTGATGTAATTATGTATTCTATAGCCATTGTTTTCTCCTTTACTTTTATACTAAAAAGACATTCTTTGGCAGAGAGGATTAGCTGGGTGCGGAGGTGTTGCTGGATGGAAGAACGGCTTAGGGATGCATGTAATAATTTAGCTTGACTTATGCATTTCTGGATTTATGTCATTTTTTTTGTTTTATGGTTTATGTTTGAATTATGCATTTGGATTTATGCCATTTGAACACAAATTTATGCACGGCAGAATTTTATTTTATCACTTCATTTATAAAACTACCAAAAAAAGACAACAAACAGAGAAATATCCTCTCTAAGCTTTATGAGGTGAAAAGTTCGTCAACCTTTCCCGAGAGAACAAAGTCTTGATGGAAGCTACATATGCCTAATGCCACATCCCACATCCCTTTGAGGCTGATTAAGATTGCGTTATCCTTGATATCTCTATTCAATGTCTGAATGAAGGGAGGAGGAAAACACTGCACGAAAACAAGGAAATCTCAATGCATTCATCCTGAACTACTCACTAAACTAAACAGTAAACAGTTCGGACATTAGAGACTCACAAGTATTCTTTCAAAATTCGGTCCCATGATCTGGAAGAAGTGGTTGGTAACTTCATTTTCCTTCTGTAAATTTGTTCTTTCTACAAATTTGCATAAACAAAGTAATTCAGAACTTCTCCATATAAACATAAATGATGCAGCACCAATGGAGCGTAGATTTAGAACGGATATTAGGGTTAGTACTTGGCTTTAGGGTAGAAAAAAAGTATGAGTTTATGGTTGTTGTGTAGAGGAAAAATCTGCGAAAACTAAAGAAAATAAGGATAAATTTAGGAATCACTCATAAACCCTTGGCGTCACACCTCGGGGTCTTCTAGGTGTTACACCTAAAAGTTAAGTTGCGTCATACAACTCATGATCATGATGTAAATCGCAAGAAAATTTATTAATCTCAATCTATCTGTCTATTCCTCCATGAGGATACACTATTTATAGCTAGAAAAGTAAATCCTAATGCGAAACAGAATTCCCTTCTATTTTTTCTAAACCAGAATGAAAATAGATTCCTAATGCTAAAAGGAATTATTAAAAACTAATGCTGAAAAATAAGGAAATAGTAAAGAAAGCCCTTCTAGAATTATGAAATACTATTCCTGGTTACTGTTTACGTCTCGTGAATAGTATTCTGGAAAATAAACTACTTTATTCCTTTTCTCATTCCTCGTCATTCTCATCGGCTTTAAAAACTTGACTCCGACAAGTTAAATTCATTGATCTTCTCATAAAGACCAAGGATTATAGGCTGCAATTGTGGATCAGTAAATCCCGTATAATCTTCACGTGGATGTCCCTTCCAACGAACTAAATATTTCCAACGAACAATGTATTTTGGGCCATGCTCTAGTTTAGGAGGTTTTATAAGTAGTGGTGTTTCAGTTATTGTTTTCTGAACTCCTCCAAAAACTTTGATTGTACCTTTCCTCTTTTGAAATTCACCTTTCTTCAAGTGATTTGTTGTAACATCCATAATAACATTAAACCCCTTAATGAGCTCTTCATGTCCATGAAGACTTAGAACTTCTTGTATTGAATTAGGAGCTGACCATTCAACTATGCATTCATCTTGTCCACCACATTATCTTCGTTCACCACATTATCATCTCTCTTAATGTCCTCGCGAGGTTTATTGTCAAGAGTTGTATTGACATCCTTTTGGTCCCCAACTTCTTCAACCATCTTGCTACTGTCCTTAATTTTGGATGTCCTCGGCCCAAAGTATTTTTTCATAGTTTCAACACTCATAGGCTTCAAAACAATTTTCTTATTGTTGAAGTCAAAGGTATAAGTGTTAGCCCTACAGTTGTGCAGCACATCTCGATCATATAATCATGGTCGTCCTAAAATTATGTGAGCAACCGTCATAGGAATAACATCACACCAAACAGAATCAGAATAAGCACTGCGTTTCAGATTTACTAGACATCGCATGTTGACAGGAATATAGGTGCTATTTATACAAGCAGCCTAGTATGGTTGTAGATTAGGTTCGGTAGGAAGTTGAAACTTCTAAACCGTTGATTTTGAAACCACATTCACACAACTTCCATCATCAATAATTAGCTTCCTGGTCTCACTCTCACACGAGACCAGGGTTTGAAATATAGAAGTCCTCATCCAATCTCCCTGCTCAACCTTTGGTGCACTAAGGATTCGCCTTATCAGATTCAGAAAAGACACGTCTTCTTCTTCCTCCTCAAGGTATCAATGTTGAGCCCTTGCATATCATTAAAACAATCTTAATCGCCTTTATGAATCCAAGAGGTTTCATCTTCATATTCTTGGTCAATAACATCCCTTAAAGCCATAAGTTCATACTGCTCTGATACCAAAATTGATGCAGCCCCAACGGAGCATAGATTTTGAACGGATCTTAGGGTTAGAACTTGGGTTTAGTGTAGAAAAAAAAAGCATGAGTTTATGGTTGTAGTGTAGAGGAAAATTTTGTGGAAACTAAAGAAAATAAGGATAAATTTAGGAATCACTCCTAAACCATCAGCGTCACACTTCGAGGTCTTCTAGGCGTCGAACCTAAAAGTTAAGTTGTGTCACACAACTCATGATCATGATGTAAATCGCAAGAAAATTTATTTATCTCAATCTATCTGTCTATTCCCGAGGATACACTATTTATAGCTAGATAGGAAATCCTAATGCGAAACAGAATTTCCTTCTAATTTTCCTGAACCAGAATAAAAACATATTCCTGATGCTAAAAGGAATTATTAAAAACTAATGCTGAAAAATAAGGAAATAATAAAGAAAGCCCTTCTAAAATTATGAAATACCATTCTTGGTTACTGTTCACGTCTCGTGAATAGTATTTTGGAAAATAAACTACTTTATTTCTTTTCTCATTCCTCATCACGAACAAAGTGCGTCAACCTTTCCCCGAGAGAAAAAAGTCTTGATGGCAGCTGTCGATGCCTAATGCCACAACCCACATCCCTTTGAGGCTGATCAAGATTGCGTTATCCTTGATATCTCCATTCAATGTCCGAATGAAGGGAGGATGAAACCTCTGCATGAAAACAAGGAAATCTCAATGCATTCATGTGGAACTACTCACTAAACTAAACAGTAAACAGTTCGGACATTAGAGACTCACAAATTCTCTTTCAAAATTCGGTCCCATGATCTGGATGAAGCCGCTGATAACTTCATCTTCCTTCTGTAAATTTGTTCCTTCTACAAATTTGCATAAAAAAGTAATTCAGAATTTCTCCGTATAAACATAAATAAATCAAAACATGTAGTAAAAGCACGGTGCGATTTACAATAGTATCGTTTGGAGCATCATGTCCTCTGTTGAAACTTCAGAAATTTGGGAGACCTGATGTAATCGATGGGAATACTTTGCCTTCTGTTCATATGAAAATGAAATGTGTTGAAAATTGGAAGTTCATAAAACTAAACCGAGAAAAATTGTGGAAATTAAGGAAGTAATGATTGTAACTCAACCTGTTTCCATCTTCAGGAGAGACTTCCTCATTTTATTCACAGAGTCTTCGACTACGATATCCAGCTCATTATTCGAGAAATTCTGACCTCTTTCGTTGCCTAAACAATAGTTGCAAATGCCTGGAACTGGAACTGACTGCATTGTAACAATTTGTCTTCCGCCGGTCTGAATCAATTTTCGAATGTTGCTGAACAACAAAAGATCTCTAGCAATCATTTATAATCAAACAACGTTTTCAATGTGTTTGTGTGTGAGAGAGACATACATCAAACAATCAATTCACATTTCACCACATAAATACTTACCTTGTGGATAAAAATCGGAAATGAAC
>JAULKM010151613.1:0-17223 GCA_032355605.1 Rubia tinctorum | reverse complement strand
TTCATCATTGGAGAGTGCGTTTGATTAAATTTATTTGTAGGTCTTGTTGTGTTGAACCCCGATAATAGGAAACAACCTGAAGAAGAGATCGATGTCAAACGACCAAAAACATATAGGCAAGGTCGGGGTCACGCAACTTGCAAAAGAATTAATAGACATGGTGGAGAAGGGACTGAAATGTCCCATGAAGTTTGATCATGCCGGGAATGCAGTGGGCGAGAAGTGAAATTGGTTGTCTAGTTATCCATGATTGATAACTAGGACAAAGGTAGATATTTTCTTGTACGAGTCATAGCCTCGTGTTGATGATGCTTACAAGGAAAAACTATGGAAATCCATTGAATTTGCCTTTGAAATCAAGTGTGATGATATGGAAAAATTGAAGAGGAGAACAATACGGAACTTGGGGGAAAGATGAAGAGATTTCATGGTAAAATTGGCTAGGGATTATGTGTTTGGTAAGAAGAAGAATTACAACCCAAGAATTTAGCATCCATTCATAAGTGAGTCAAGTTGAAATGGTTTTGTTGCAAGGAAACTAGTGGATGAAGAATCAATAACAAACTTACATTTACATTATTAAATGTATAAACACAATGGATACATATTTATATATATGTGCAGGCAAAATATTGTTAGGTACACATGCTTAGGCTTGAACATAGTTTCGTTTGTATCAAAAAATGTTTATGTTGTTTGTGGTTGTTAGTTATTTATAGTTGTAAAACTCCATATTTTCCCTAAAAATGAGTACAACATGGTGAACATGCGATGTCACACGAGTGTATGCAGTTTGTAGGTCGGCAAGATCGATTAGTGTGTGACGTCATTTATAAACTCAGTTTAGGCAAGGTTTTGGACCGACATTGCATGAGATGTCTGATATTTGTCATTTGACAAGTGATTTAATTTTTGACATGTGGCTGATGTCAGGTACAACATGGGAATTCTTTTTCATTTTTCCTTCTCATTTAACCTTGTTGATTTGAAGTTTGAACCAGTTGATATGTTTTTATTTTGCTGGGACTAAGAGCAAAAAATAGTGAGCTTGCAAGAGGAAATAAGATGAGCCATACAATGAGCCATGGAGGTTACGCAATAGTTACGAGAATAATCGTGAAGGACATGTTCGAGGCTCGAGTGTTTGACAAGGTGGAGTAGGGGATGACGGATGAGGAGGTGAGGAATTTTACAGAATTTCCCACACCTGGCGAGGTTCCCTGATTCAAGGAATTACTAATATGTTACAAAGTCTATGGAGAGAGAGGTAAAGTTCCACTCCAAAGTTGCGGAATTTGTTGTCCAAAAGGTTGTAAGTTTTCTGACTTTTTAGTTAATAAAATATGATTGATTTTGTTCAAGTTTAATATAATGCAAATGAGAATTATTGATGGTCATTTATAGGAGGATCTAAAAAGAAAACAAGAGACTGGCGAGTTCACCGATGTTGGAAAAAATATACATGTTTGGAGTTGCACTTAACAAGAAGGAACATTTGGGCCAGGTCTAGGGTGTCAGTACTCTTTCTACACATAGGGACTTCTTTGTCAAACCTTGACCATCTAAGGTTGACATTGTGTCAAGTAGTCAACAAAGAGAGATTGATGCTTTGAAATATAGATTAAGTCAACTAGTAGCTTATGTCTTGCAACAAGAATTGAATTGGAGGAAAACACCACTGGAGTTTGAGAGAATCATTGCAAGTACGAAACCAATGACCAAAACTACTCTCTCTTCTTCTCTGATAACATCAACACATGACAACCCGGAGTGTGATAGTAGACCTGTCCAACCATCTAGGACTTCAAAAATACCTCTTTCCTTTGATGAACTAAGATCGAAGTTAGTAGTAGCCAACCATAGCAACATGAAGGTAATAGTTATAAACTACACATTTCATTTCGTAAATGAAATTATAATTTGTTTTAAATTAGAATGTCTTCTTGTGTAGGATAGTTCCTCATGCATACTACTTTCCGTATATGTTGATGGTGTGAGCCACGTCATGGCAGAAGGTAAAGTATACATATCTATTCTAGTGCATTAGTCACGAGGGAGAACATGGTGGTCAATGTGATAAAGATCCTCATAGATTGTATAGTTCTTCCAATCCTATAGATCGAGGCAAGTACCATGAGTGAGGCATTAGGAATGTTTGTTGAATGGCCTCTTCGTTTGGTGAATATTATAGGCAAACGGCTTACTAAGAAGGTAACGTGATAATTATATTGTATTACATTTGATTAAAGAAACATATTGTGAACATAACTATGACATTTGATTTCATTCAGATTGAGACAAAGATTAGTATTCTGGGGAAATTGCCCTGTGAATGTGGGGATCCAAAACATTCAATCCCTCGAAGGATGGTTCCCTGAAGAACATCCACACGATTGTGATGTCTCAACCTCAATCATCTTCTTACAAAATCCTTGTGAAAGAAGTAGGTTTTTTTGGTACAAGGTAAATCCAATCATCATGAAGGAGGATTTGGAGAAATTGTTCAATTTCAATAATGACCCCTCCCATGATGCAACTACATTTCATGTAAGTATGAATCCATCACTCTAACTTTATTCATCAATATAATTATTGTGTTTCGCTACCATCTTCCATACTAACCATGTTTATAGGCTCTTTCATGTACAATCCATTTCCAGTTTAAAAGGGTGGATAAGGGTTCTTTTCCCTATAAAGATCCAACATGAACATGTTGCAATGGAAGACTATTTGGCAAAGGACAATTTGATATAAATTGCACCTTATTATGAAAGGTGAATCAACTCTATTTACTGCCTAACTCTTGTTTGTATTTTATTTAGAATTACGGGATGGTAAAGAATTCAAGAAAAATTATTTTGTTAGCAAACAATGGATGGTCGCCACCATCATTATTCCTTTGAATATAAGGTGTTCTGGTACCCTATTGTTTGTCCTTAGTATGAAGTATTTGACAAGGCTACTAGAGAAAAATTTCATACAAAAGAAATTGGGTTCCATCAAAGATGCCAGAAGATAGTAGTTCACAACCTCCTCTTTGCTAATGATCTCCTCATTTTCTGTGCAGCAGACCCTAAATCCATGGAGGCTATTAAAGGAGTTTTGAATGAAGATAAAACACAGATCTACTTCTCTAAAATGTGTGAAGCTGACAAGATGTTATTGACTGATATTCTGCAGGTTGCAAGAGGGAGATTCCCAATGAAATACCTCGGGTTACCTCTGACTGCAATGCAATGTAATTCTAAAACATGTAGTATCCTCCTAGAAAATATTACTGGAAGATTGAAAACCTGGGACTCCAGGAACTTATCATATGCAGGGAGGACCCAAATGGTTAACACTGTCCTCCTAAGCATCACAAGCTACTGGACCGGTGTTTTAAAACTTCCAGAGAGCATTCATAAGGATATTGTGGAATGTGCAGAAATTTCATTTGGGGGAGAAAATCTGGAGAAATGGGTTTTACACCTGTGGCCCGGGATACCATGTGCAGATCAAAGGATAAGGAGGATGGGGAATTAGAGATCCATCTTTGTGGAACAAGGGCTCCTTATGTAAACTCATCTGGGATGTGTGCTCTAAGAAGGATATACTTTGGGTGCAATGGGTGCATGCTTATTACCTAAAGGGCCTGAAGTTCAGGGATTACAAGGGGTCAGATGCACACAGTTGGGGTTGGAGAACTATCACAAGGCTGAAGATCCAAATGTTTGATCAACTGGATACTTATGTGCAGAAAAATGGAAAGTTTAGTATCAGGGGAGCATACAATTTATTGAAAGGATACAACCAAAGAGACCAACTAGCTGGAATGATATGGCACACCAAACTCCAACCTAAAAATAGGTACTTCATCTGGATGTTGGTAAAAGAAAAGCTAGCCACAGTGGACGGACTAGAGAGATTCAAGATCATACCAAGGGGATCACTATGTAGCTTCTGTAAAGCTCATAGAGAGGATGATGCTCACTTATTCATCCAGTACACCTTCACATCGGACATACTACAACATCTAAATGTGGGGAAAATAAAGAACCTGAGGGAAATGAAGAATAAGTTTCACCAGCTCAAGACCAGGAGGAAATGGAGCAAAATGCAGCTATACTCAACTTTTCTTTATCATATATGGATTAAAAGGAACCAACTTATCTTCCAAGCAAAAGATCAAAAGAAGGAGATATTGATTGATTTGATTGTTTCTGAATGTAAATGGAGAAATCGTCTCAAAGTTTTAGATGAGCATTTTGATTAGCATGTGGTAGATAGATCAGGTTTTGTAAAAAGGCTAAGGATGATAGCCTAAACTCTTGTTTTATGGTTGATGATGTGCTTAATATATAACTCAGTTCATAAAAAAAGGTGTTGTGGTACAATCCACTACATTAAATGCCCCAAGAGACATTTTCATTAACAATTACAAAGTTGATAACAGATTCATTAATTAACAACTGCAAAGGATTCCATTGGAAATCACTTAATGTTAGAATTCATTTTAAAAGTGTAGTTTGAAGTAAGTATTCAAATAAGTGCAAAACAATGAGTTTGAACAATCTTGCACGAAAAAGTAGCATAAAAAACAAGTGGCCCCATGGGAAAGAGGTTTCTATTGCATGCTCTTTATGAAGGATTTGGTCTCGCAAGTGAAGGAGAATCAATTTGATCTACAAAAGGTATCAATCTATTCTCACCATTTTTAAATAAATAATATCATGACTATGACTAATATTTTTATTTATTATGATTTTACTCCACGTGTTAGTCTTTTCCAGAGGACAAACCACCATACCCCATCAAGCTTTTGGAGGATGTACGTGAGAGTTAGGTGCTCTATATGATAGTAAATAATTTTAAGCATTTACTTAATCCATCTACGATATGATGAACTAGGATTAGGTTGATTTTTTTGTGCAAGCATCATTCTATGAAATATCTATTGATACCTTACATGGTATTTTTTGACAATTTGATATAGATCTCTAGCTAGCTATGAAGTATCAATGGTATAGTTCATTTGGAAGAATTTTGATTGCATACTTTGTATGATGAAGGTGCAATTTTTATCCTTTTAGTCTCTATGCAGTATGCATGATGTAATTACATGCCATTTGAAGGGCCTTTGATGCCGGGTATACATTTTAGTAGCTTTATTTTCCTATTTTTTCATGTAATACCCGACGTCACATCAACAGCATGTACCATTCGGTAGATCCAATAAACTATTAGTGACAACGCTAAATATGTGCAATGGTATACTGATGGTAAAAATTATAGAGCGACGTCACATAATTAAAACAACATTGTGACAAATATCACACTGCAATATGCGACATCGCAAGGTCCTCGAAGTGCACAAAACATTAACCTTGGTCGCACCATTACATGCGACCTCGGTCCACTAAAACAACATTTTTTCAAGATATGACATGTCATCATTTCCCTGGCATTAGCAAGGGTTTCCTCAAAAGACTCTTTACCACGGTTATTTCCGACAAGAACTGAGGTTAGAAAAATCATTTAAAATGGTTCAAAACCGCAGTAAGAAAACTAAATTTGTGATGTTGGTCAACCAAATTGCGACATCGATTACCTTTATGAACGATGTCACACCCTATTGTAGCGACATTGAATTTCACAACAATGCATGCTATTTTGGATGTCGGTCGCCAATGCAGATCACCCGATGTCGCTCGTTCATTGGCGGTGTCATCGACTAATGATTGTTGGCTCGGTTGTTTCAAGCAAAAATCGAGGTGAAAGGCATAATTTTTACTATGACCACATTTACCTCGGTTTTTTATGCCTGAAAATCGAGGTAATAACCCCCGGAGAACCAAGGTAAAAGGTGTTGTGTCTTGTAGTATCAGTTGGCTTTTTGGCCCTATATATAAACAACCCATTAGGGTTTCTTTCCTCAGTCAATTTTTCGAAACACTGCTCCTCTTTCCCTAGTCAATTAATTCTTCAACCATTTTCTCCCTCCTTTGTTATCCGATCCGCCACTTTCTCCATTACCCCTTCTCCTTCTCTCCACCCCTATTCCATAGTCCGCTGCCCAATAACTTCCAATGAGCCAACAGCCACAATGCAACATCATTAAGCTTCCCTTCAGAGTGACACCGTTGAGCTTGCTCCTCAATGCAATGACATCGAGCTCAGTCCTCACAGTGACGCCATCAAACTAGCCTCTCACCAAGATGCCGTCGAGCTCAACCCTCACGGTGACTTTGTCGAGCCAGCCCCCGCACTTTGACTTACGCCATCAAGCCATTTCCTGTCTGTGATGTCCTTGACCTCGCTGTCACCCCCACCGTAAAAAATCCCTCTGCCACTGCACCATCTCCATCTTCTTATCCGCTCTATCATCCCTCGCCGATATCTAAAATATGCGCAAAAATTGCCCAAAATATGCCATTTATCCTTAAATTTTTTTTATTATTGGTATACATGGCTCAAAATTGGTGCACAGAACATTAATAGTATTCCACTCAGACTATAAAATTTTATCATGGTGACAATTTACCAACCTTATTTTGGTAAACAATTCCTATCTCGTGCAATTTTATCTACACCGATTAAATCACAAATTAGAGCTACTCAAATTGCTCGAAATCTCTAGTGTGAAATTTTAACAATGTGTGAAATTTTCAAATCATCAAATTCAAACAATTAGATTTGAAAAATCAAGTGTGAAAATAACATTATTTTGAAATCCATATTAAATGATGATTGGATTATTCTATATAAATAATTATGTTTTCATATCTAATCTCCGCATTCTTACACCTCAAAAAGTTACAAATCGATTAAAAATTAAACCAAAATTTTTTGTACATAATGTTGAAGAAATTATTTTCCCCCAA
This sequence comes from Rubia tinctorum, assembly GCA_032355605.1. Lineage (NCBI taxonomy): Eukaryota > Viridiplantae > Streptophyta > Magnoliopsida > Gentianales > Rubiaceae > Rubia > Rubia tinctorum. The sequence continues at coordinate 10,360 of JAULKM010151613.1, read as the reverse complement.
GTTTACCTTTTATAAATTATATATATATATATGAAAGATTGATTTTATTTATCTCTAGAGATCATAATATATGGGTATACCCTCTAAACCTTTCCTATATGGATAATGAGAATACCATCTATGACCTTTCCAACATGGAAAAGGAAGCCGAGGAGAAAGGAAACCTAATAAAAATATCCTTAATAATCCTCTTCATGTTGGAGCATGAGGATCAACATTGTCTGACTTGCGAAGAAGGTGGTCGATTTGAAGTATGAATATGATGAGAAAAAATTTGGCCAGACAGATCGGAGAGAAATGCCAAATACCAAGTGAATAAAGAAGGGATTTTAGCCATAGAAGCTAACAAATCAGCTAGTTGATTTGAAATACAAATACGATGGGTAACAATTTGGCAAGACTGAATAATATCACGGACAAAATGACAATCAACATTAATATGTGTAGTACTCTAATGAAACACCATATTTGCTGCAATATGTATAAGTGCTTGACTATCACCAAATAGATACGAAAGGGAGGAATAACCAATACCAAATGACTATCACTAACAACAATTGGAAACCTCTCTAGTCTACATTTACAATTCCCTAACTCCTATTTTTCTTTACTTGGTCAAAGTTATTAATAGAATTAGGGAAAATAAGATTCCTTTTCGGTTGAAATAAATTTTTAAAAGTACTTTTGTTTTTTGTATTTCTCCCTAACTAATTAACTTCCTTTTTTTAATACTTACATTTTCATAGTACGAACTAAATCGGAAGCTTAATTTTCATCAGGTAATTGAACATTTTCCTTTTCTTTCATGAATCTCAATGTAAAATTTCTCCTGTAAACTATAAATTTTGCTAATGCTTCATCCCATTTTACTAAATCTGAAAATAATAGAATACAATGTTAGGGCTAAAAAATATATACGAGCCTTTTCCCCTTAGTACCTAATTAATTCTTAAGCACCCAAAAACTAAATGCCAAACATGATTTCATTTTAGCAAGAAAGAAACACCTAACCTATTAATGAATCTATTTTTCAACACCACGTAGAATTCTAAACTATAGTCTCATTAAAACGTAATATACAAGACACTACCTTAGAGTGATCGAGGAGAAGAATCTTCGGTGCTCAAGTAAGATCTAGGGTTTTGGAGCTGTAAATAAATTCAATGAATGCAATGTTAACCTGTGTACTTAAAGGCGATGCTAAGCATGAGTTCTAACCCTATAGTATAGATGATCACGCCTAAATGTGAGCATACATAATAATGGTAGTATATGGTTTTAACCCATTGGACATGGGCATCGACTCTTGAATTAAAAGCCCGCAACAAATATCTCTATGTGGAAATTGGATCTTTCAACACTCTAGAGCAATTGAAGCATGGTTATGTTGTTGGAAAATTGGGGGGGGGGACATTGGCTCTAATCTACAAAAGAAGTGAACTATCTTAACGAAGCCTAAAATAAATTTCAATGAGAAAACCTCTAATGCGAATGGAATGCAAAACAACCTGAAAGTAGTTTAGAACCAAATTGGATAAATGTAGCTTTTACCTGTGTATGAACTATTCCACATATCATGACGTCGGCAGGAAAAGAAACTTTTGTCAGGCCAGACATTAAAAGTTGGACATGCAAAGCTTTTGATAGTCACTACATGTGTACTATTGGGACCTAATTTCTCATCAAATTGTGATTTAAGCTCGGTAAATATCATTAACCATCGTATTCATATCATGTTAGAAAGAAAAATAAGCTTTACATTGTCATTAATTTATATCCTGCCAATGTATTTCTTTTTTTGTTAGGATCCTTATTTTACTTTGAAAATATTTATTATTTTCCTTGTTTGGAACACACATGGAAAAACTAAAATGGGAAAATTAGCCATTGAAAGGGCCCAATTATTAATAATTTATTGTTTAAAATGAACTAGAGAATGTGTCATTGCACTAGACAACTTCCAATTCTAACCATATCAACTATCCCAATTGTACAATGGCGGTGGAGGTAAAGCCGGCCCGACCCTAAGAATTTTGGAACATGAAGAAAAATTAATTATACTTATAAAATAATCTTACATATACAAATTTAATCTGGTATACTATTATTCTGGGACTCTCCAGCTCACACATCGCGTTGGATGTTGAGTTAGGGTGAATTGTCATAGCATGAATTTTATTAATGGTATGCATTGCATGAAATTAGTGCACAAACCTTGCACAATATTCCACTCAAACAAATAAAATTTAATCATCGTGACAATTTACCAACCTAATTTGTTTCATGAAAATTTATATCTCGTGAAATTTTATGAACACATGTTAAATAAACATATAAGAGCTACATATTTCATACAAAATCACCAGTTTGAAAATTTGACAATGCATGAATTCTATAAATCAGAAAAATTAAACAATAAGATTTACAAAAATAGGTGTGAAAATTAACATTATTTTGAAAGTAATAACATCCGATAAGTCTTCCAATGATGTGACACCATTTGAAGGTTACAAAGTGAAGGCGGAAGTGATTCCCGTGCTCATGAAAATCTTTGAAAAATATGGAAACATCGCCAAGGATTCAAGCACGCGTGATCCTGTATTTCTCGCGTTCTTTCTCGAGAAGCTTTGTTTGATTGTCGAGAGTTTGGAGCATGCGAGGTTAAGAGATGTTACTGTTGATATGGTGGAGAAAATGCACGAGATAATTTTAGTGCTCTAGATGATGGATTTCAATGTCGGGTGGCTTCATACGAGGCTCAACTACATTAAGGGTGTACACGACAAGATTAAAGATTATCAGCCCTGGGAAGATGGGAGGATTGACAAGAAGTTCAAAGCAATGTAGCATGAGGTCGAGGAGGCGAGTGACAAAATGAAACCTATGTCTGAGATAAATGTTGCATATGGATTGATTTAGTCCATCTTTATCTCCTCCATTTTATTCCTAAAACTTGCCCAACTTTGTACTCTTTGATACTTTTAATTTTAAATATCGATCTTTATTTAGTAAAAGAATAACGACCGATGATTGAATTATCCTTAATAAATAGCGAGGCTTTCATATATAATCTTCGTATTCGCTCAAATTACAAAATGGCTCAAATTTTATTCGATATTTATTGAAAATTTATTGTACAACTTTTGAATATCTGATATTAAAACTACTCCCTAAACTTGCACAAAATATGCCCTTTATCCTTAAAGAATTTAATTACTGGTATACATAGCACACAATTTGTGTATAGAAATTGCACAATATTCCACTCAGACCATAAAATTTATCATAGTGACAATTTAACAATCTTATTTTTGTCAAAAAAATTCATATATCATGAAATTTTTTCTACACAGATTAAATGACAAATTAGTGCTTCTCAAATTGAACGAAATCTCAAGTGTGAAAATTTAACAATCTGTGAACACTAGCGGGAAGCATTTGATTAAAGGAAACGATCAAAAGTTTTTCCTAAGGAACCACCTGTAATGAGAACCTAAAAGAAGTTTTGAGTTCGGAACACCCTCCCAGGTCACTTTTTAATTTTAAAGGTTCGAAATCAATTAAATGCGGTTCTGCTATTACTTAAGAGCCAAAAGCCTTTTTGAACTCGAGAGTGCTATCCCAGATCACTCTTTTATTTTAAAGATTGTTTTAATTTTAGATCAACCTTAAATGGGGCAGCTTTTAAACCCAATACATAAACAACCCATTAGGGTTTCTTTCCTCAATCAATTTTCTAAAACACAATGTCTCTTTCCTTAGTAAATCAATTCTTTGGTCATTTTCTCCCTCATTTATTCTCCGATCTGCCACCTTCTCCTCCACCATTCTTATATCCCTCCACCTTTCTTCCATCCTCTGCCTTCCATCGCCCGCCGGTGTTGCGACGTCGTAGAGCCAGAACCTCACAGTGATGCCGTCGAGCCTTCCTCTCACCGTGATGTTATCAAGTGATTCCATCACCGCGACACCGTTGAGCCTGCTGTCATCCCCGCCGTTGTGGATCCCTTAGCCCCTGAGCGGCTCCATAGTCTTCTCCGCTCCATCGTCCCTCACCGATATTCAAAAAATGCACAAAAATGCATAAAATCTCATATTGAAGAAATTTGAACAATATTCCACTCAGAGCATAAAACTTTATGATCGTGATAATTTAGTAACCTTATTTTATCACAAAATCTCATACATCGTGGAATTTTATCTACACAGATTAAATCACAAATTGGAGCTATTCAAATTGCACGAAATCTGTATTGTGAAAATTTAACAATGTTTCATTTTTAAAATCATCAAATTTGAAAAATTAGATATGAAAAATATAGTCTGAAAATAATATTATTTTGAAATCTATACTAAATAGTGGTTTATATATATATATATATATAACCCCCGCATTCTTACATCACAAACTGCTACAACACTAGTAGAGGGAACCCTAATAAAGACACTCATTGAAGGCGTTTTTGGCTGGAAAAAAAAGCAGAAGCACCTTGGTGAAGAGGTTCCAAGCTCTGAACCCCTCTCTAGCAGCCGCGAAAACCTTTTCAATGTGTTTTTTGTATATTAAGATGGTTATTAATTAACTACCTTTAATAAGACCTGATTAAAGATGGTTTTGACAAATTGACTTTGAATTACTATGGCTACGAGTTTGTGATAGGGGCCGGTTATTGATCCAAGTTCGTAATAGCCTCCCCACTGCGTTTATGAAAGGACGAGAGATATTCCGAGTTTGAAAGGTTTGTTGGCGAGAACTTTTCAAACTCATAATAGTTGTGAGTATCGATATATACTTTATGAAGCTAGGTTCCGAGGTCGAAACCCACTCTGTATAAAAAAATTGTTGCTCACACATTTTTTTTAAAATGGCATAAACAAAAATATTGTAAGGTTTTTCTCCCATTCATAATCCATTGATGGTGAAGTGAAGTTAATACATCGAAGAGCATTACTTTACATTGAGGAAGATAGGTTGTATATAAATGTTTTGTTTTAAGTTATCTAGAAATTAGGGTTTTACACATATAAATCTTCGTTTAGGGTTTGTAGTAAAATTAATTAGGGGTGGATTATGACATATGTTGTGCTAATGCTAATGGGTTGCATTGTAATTAATTGATTGGTAGGATAATGGATAGGAATGAAGTCATTGGTAATGATCTTAGAAAACTACCCAATTACATGCAATTGATCAAAGCATTTCTTACGTTAGTATTTGAAGATGCATCTAAATATGTTGTTGTGCGAGCCCGATACCTGTGTAAATAATGTAGAAACTATGTGTATTTAGGTAGGAAGAAATTGTGAGGACATCTCATAATCAGGGGGTTTCAAACTTCCTACACTTCGTTGGGTATAGCATTGGAAGTTGGAGAAACGGCTGGGACAAATGATTTGAGTAACACAAATGTGGAAGATGATTTAGATGGGAATGCAAAATTTGACAAAATGGTGGAGGATATTACAAGGGAGTTCAAAGGTAAACCCAAGGTCTTACAAGTTTTACTTGACGACAAAGAAACATTGTTGTACAATGGTTCTAAACATTTGATACTTAGTGTGACTTTGAGGACAATTAATTTGAAAACCAAATTTAGGCGAACTGATAAGTCGATAATTGGAACTCTAGAATTGCTTAGGGAATTGCTTCCTGAAGTTAACATGATGCCGAATCGGTTGCATACAACGAAAAACTTCTTTTTCTGATGGGATTGGAATTGAAAAAAATACATGCTTTCCCAAATGATTGTATGTTGTACCGGGGGAAGAAGATGAAAACCAAGAAACATGTGGTGAGTCTCGTTACAAATTCAAGAGGGGTGTAGTTCTAGTGGGTACGGAAGTGGCAACTAAAACATAGATGAAAACACTGGAAAAAGTGATGTGGTACCTCTCCAACCTTCCCCGATTGTAGAACTTAATTGTATTTAAGGAAAATAAAAAAAAGTGCTACGTTGGCACGCAGAGAGGAATCGACCTGTGGATTATGTCATTTGGCATATATTGGATGGTGAGCAATAGAAAAAATTCAACGTGCAGTACCCCGAGTTTGGCAAAGAACCCCGACATTTGAGGTTAGGCCTATTTATCGATGGATTGAATCCATTTGGTTATATGAGTAGTACATATAGATTTTGGCTTGTTATGTTGGTTATCTACAATCTTCCTTGGTGGCTACTAATGAAACATAAATATGTGTTGTTATATGTGATGATTTTCGGTCCTAAGTGACCAGTTAATGACATAGATGTATAACTTGATCCTATGGTGGAGGATTTGTTGACCCTATTTAATGAGGGTGTTCGGATATATGACGGTAGTGGTGAAGAATACTTACATTGAAAGAGATGTTATTTTGCACTATCTTTGATTTTATTGCATATGGTAATTTGTCGGGTTACTCAGCCAAAGGGCACTTTGCTTGTCCCGTATGTGTGAAGGATACTGATTACAATCAATTGAAGAATGGTTGTAAAACTATATATCAAGGTCATCGTAGGTTTCTTTATGAGGACCATCCATGGCGTTTGGCGAGAAAGTGGTTCAATGGGGAAGTAGAGGCTAGAGATGCACCGGTTGCGCAAACAAGCACTCAGATATTTGAAACTGTGAGGCATTTGCCTAATGATTTTGGAAGAAAAAATGCTCAATTTTCTTTAGATCGCCTTACTGGAAGAATGTGTGTTTTTCTCTGGTCATTTTTTTTGAATACCTCTAGGAAAATGAATGATAGGCTTAAGGCTCGATTAGATTAGCTTGCAATGGGTATTCAGAAGAACTTAGGACCACTGAGTTATGGTGGAAGTTGTTACTTTCCCCCTACTTGCTATTCTATGTCTTAGTCGGAGAAGAAACCATACTGTGAGACCCTCATTAGTGTTAAGTCATGGCAGCGTATTATTCCAATATCAGTACTTGTGTGTTAGCCAAGGAGTTGGGGTTGGTTAGGTTGAAGTCTCATGGTTGTTATAGTCGAATGCCTGAATTGAATGCCATTGCAATTTGATTGACATTTCCATCACATGTCAGACTGTGCATTACAAAGCTTTAAAGCGAAACATTAGTGTGTCAGAGTTGGACCATTTACAGACAATCATCGTTGATGTTTTGTGTTGGATTGAAATGTATTTTCCTCCATCATTATATGAAATTATGGAGCACATGGTTGTTCATCTTGTATGAGAGATACGGCTTTGTTGTTATGTGATTCTGTGGTGGATGTAACCGTTCGAGAGGTACATGAAAATATTCAAGCATTTTGTGAAGAATTGGTAAAGGCCTAATGCAAGTATTGTACAATGGTATGATACAAAGAAGGTGATCAAGCTTGGTAATGATTACATGAATGAGGTCAATTTGGTTGGTGTTTATACCAATCTACATGAGGGACAGTTGGAAGGTCATGGAGTAAGGCCGGGAAAATATTTCAGTCCTAGCAAAGACGATTTATGTACTGCCCATCTTTATGTTCTTTGGAATTATGAAGCCATTGTCCCATATACAGAGATTCACATGGATTCCAATAGATTAGCTAACCCCAATTTCAATGAAGCTCTGGTCCTGCAATTACACAGTGTAATGTTTGCGTCATACTTACTTGATCACGTAGCCGTGGGGGATCATCCAATGAAAGTATGGCTGGATAAAAAAACCAATGGGTACTGTACTTTATTATAGAGGGTATGATGTCAGATGTTTCACTTTCTCTACGAAATCATTGGATGAAAAGGGTGTGTCTCAGAAAAGTGGAGTTTCTCTTATCTCTGAAGCTTTTCATATCGATAATTGGAGTGGTAACGATCTTATGTGTGCTCAGCGGTTTTACTTTTGAACAATTTCTTATATTTGGGAGCATTATTATGTTAGTATGCAAGTCGCAGTTTTAAAATGTCAGTGGTTGAATTTAACAATGGTCAGCGGACAGAGAATTTTTTGTTCACACTAGTCAACAAGATTGGTTGGCATGAACATCCTTTCATATGGGCTTCTCAGGCACACCAAGTATTTTATGTGAGATAAATTTCCAATTCCCCGTGGGAGATTGTTGTGGAAGGAAAATGCTCCTTCAATGTCGATTTCGAAGGTGAAGAAATTACCTAATTCGGTCACAATGCAATGAGTGTTGGACTAGACGAAGCTATCCTGCTCGAGGAGGACGATCATAGCTTGTATTCTATCATTGGCCGCAATAATCATGATTAGGGAATATGGGTGGACGTCCTTGGTAAGGTAAGACATAAAAGGAGTAGGGCTAAAAAGGTTTCCAAGAAAAGAAAACATAAGAAGTAAATATTAAATCGTTTGTTACTTGTATTTTGGTTAGAGATGTAAATTCTACTTTGGTTTGAGAAACAAGTGCTTTGACTTATATGTTACTTCTAATTAGGTTTGATTAATAAAAAAAAGAACATGAACTACTAACACCAAACAATGACTAATTAAGAAGGCATCCATCGAAAAAGCCACATCCATTAAAACACTAACATGTTCACAAGTCAATCTTTAGTAATAAAGTATAGAATAAACTAACAATCCTACAATTAAAATCGAGTGAAAGGACAAATGCTTTAAGATAGGAGTGACTCTAAGTTCCTCAAGATCACCCGTAAACGTGGACCGGTCTTTTCTCCATCTTGAAGATCTTGGCCTTCATGGCGGCAAACTCCTTCCTCACCCACTTGTAGTAATCTTGAACACCTCTGAAGTGTGATTTCTCTGAATCTTCAAATGTTTGAACAATAGACATAAATAAGTATAAAAATATATTAATAACTTGAAGAAGTTGTAATATAAAATACGAAATTGCAATATATAAACTTAACATCATCAAGTCTAGGCCTCTTACTCGGCTACTCATCTCATAGCGCTGAATAGCACCATTTACCATCAACCAACACCCGCCTCTTATTTTCGACGTAGGTCTTGTCAAAGTACATTGGCATTGGCGCCTTCTCCTCACTGGTGATTACTAAACCCTCAACCTTCCTCAATATTTTAATGATCGAATTACCATAAGGGAGGCTCTTCACTACCCTAGTCGATGTGCCAACATAAAGAATTTACCCTAATATAGCCGCCGCGGGGTTTATTTTTTGACCTTCCATTATTAAATAAAAAAACATCAATGCGCTATAAGTGTGCTCGGTGATGTGTCCGGATGTGGGAACTAAGCATCGGCAATCATCTCATAGACTATGTAGGTATCTATTGTTAGATGTTTGAGGTTAAAAGTCTTTGTCTTACCTAAATCCCTTGCATCACTTGAAATACCTAACACTACATACATTTTTACTGAAAGTAAAAATCATTTAATAGACCATATGAGTCTTCCGTATATACACTTTTGGGTTCCTATACTTTAAATCTAAAGCTTCATTCAAAATCCATTCACTAAGTGGAATATCAATACCCCATACCTTAGTTGAGAAATCACCATTCACCTCTCCTAATTGCTATAGAATTGACTACACAAATCAAAATAAGGAGACTCATTGCACCCCAAAAAACTTTCCATATATTGGTGCTTAAATTCATCTAATGGATCAGCTACTCCAATTCTAAGATACTCATTGAAATAAATAATGTAATTCTCAAGCAAGTTTCCCTTATCACGTAAAATATTATACCTAGATTATGCAGGTAAAGGCAATGACACAAATTTAACACTATCATACCCTGGATTATTTCCGGTCAATTGAAAATGGAGAATGCACCTTGAACTACCTCTTGTCATAGTTTAGCAACTTGTTTTGCAGTTGATTGAAGATTTTAGTTAAAGGAACTCATACTTAGTGGAAAATTCTCTCTAGGGTTCGTAATGTATGTGGAATGAGAAGAGGTGACTCTTTTTTGAATTTTTTTTATGTATAGGGTGTCTGTACCAAGTCCGGAACTTGTTCGGATCTTCTTATGTGAAGAGTCGAATTGGTTATTCTGTGTCTGAATCTAAATGGGTTCAAGAATTTTTAAGGGCTGAAATAGCTCTTCTGACTCGGTAACAAGTAGATCGGCCCTTCATATTTTAAAGGCCAAACAGCTTCTGAGTTTTTAACAGAAATGGTAAAAAGATAATGTCTGGTTTTTTTCCAGAGGCTACCCGGATATGGGGGTTGAGCTCATAACCCATGTTTCGAAACCGGGAAACACATTCGGCCCTTTTATGTTTATAGTAACTCATCCAGTTCTGAGCTCGAAACCAGTTTCTCACAATTTAGAAAATATTACAGAGTCTGTTTCGAGCTCGGAAATCAATCTAGGGATATGGTCAAATTTCCTAACACAATTTCTTTGCATCCAAGTGCATTATAACTTAGGATATAATTCAAAATAATGATATAATTCAAACTTAATTTACTCAATT
>JAULKM010151603.1:0-17223 GCA_032355605.1 Rubia tinctorum | reverse complement strand
CTACCTAAATCTAGCAATCTTTCAACAAAAAGATAACAAAAGAGATGTTAAATGCTTCGGAAAATACATGCATTTGATGTCTCATCACTTATTGAGTTTTACCATCTGGTTTTTGTTTTGTTCTTCCTTTAACAGCACCTTCTGAGTCATCTATTGTTTGACCTCGGCGTTCTACACGTACACGTACACAGATTGACACAATGCAAAGTCTTATAGGTAAATTTAATTTACCTTAGACTAGTTCGTCAAATCCTATACATGCTGAGGAGTATGTTCCAGTTGTACGTCGGCAACCGAAGAGAAAGGTAGCTGGTGGTAGAAAAAGAAGTTCTAAAGAAATTCTGCGTTCGATGTCAATAATTATGAAGTCTCAGGATATGAAGAGAATTTCTAAAGTTGAAGGTGCTGATTTGAAAGAATTGTTAGATGCTGCATCAAGTTTGGATACTGGTTGTAAGTGTTTGATTTTGTATTTTTGTTGGTTTTTGTTTTCTTGATGTTATTTTTTGCACTTTGTTGATGGTATCTTTTGTTTTTTATACAGGTTCAAATGTTGGTGTTGAGGTTGATAAGGTTCATGATGATGTTTCTGACAATGAAAATTAAGTTTTCCTTACTGCTTATGACAAGGATGGTGACGAGGATGGTTAGCATTTCATATTTCATGTTACAGTTCCTCTTCTTTTATGTTACCTTTTTATGTTTGTTGATTTTTGTGTTTTTGGGTTTGGTATAGGTTCAATTGTTTCTGAGACTGTTGTGAGTCGTAAGGAGGTTAAAATGGATGGTTTTGGAACTTGTGATGCTAGTTCTTCTGGTTATGAGGCACAAGATGTGGCTTCTGATGTTAATGAGGAAATTTATGATGATGTTGTTGCTTCTGTTGCTGTTGAGAAAGATGTTGTTCCTGAAAATGTTGCAAAGGGTTGTAAGCCATTTATATTTTGGCTTTTCATCTTTGTTTGTCGATGCTTTTTTTTCTATTGTTTTATTGTGTTTTTGTTTTTTCAGGCTCGACTGTGGCTGGTTTTGAAAATGTTGATGCTCCAATTATTCAGATGTCAGTACCTGGTCTGATGAGATTCCACTTACTCCTTTAGAGGTACCACCTATTTCTGTTGAGGTTCCACCAGTTCCCGTTAATGTGCCACCAGCTCCAGTTGAGGTTCTAGTAGTCGAGGTTCCACCATGTCTTTTTGTGGTTCCACCAGCTGTAGTTTCTGCTTCTTAGGTACCACCTGCTGAAGGTCCTTCAACTACTGATGGCGAGGGTACTGTTTTTTGTTGTTATTTGATTCATTATTTTTTTAATTTAGTGCTTTGTTGATGTTATTATTTTTACTGCAGTGGATCATGTTGTTGTGGCTCCTCGTAAAGTTTTCCATAAGCGTGGAGCAATTAAAAAGTTCCCCCTCTGTCTAGCATGAGGAAGAAGATGGTAGCCATAGGGTTCTACATGAATGTGATCTTGTTTCCAGTAAGTTTTTTATGTGTCATGTGGCATTTTTTTATGTTGTTGTTTTTCATGTTATTTACCTTTTTCTTCTTATTGTTGTTTTTTATACAGGTCCTGAACGTGATGCTGAGTTGAATGTCTGTTCAGGAATGTTGTCTGGTTATGCAAATGTAGATTCCAATGAGGTTAACAAGGATTTTCATGAGGTTCCTAAGAAGTCTAATGAAGTGATTCCAAAGCTAGCATAAGACTTTTTGAATGCTGATGTGAAAGGTGATTTTTTATGTTTTCCTTTACTTATTAAAACTGTGTTGTTTTTATGTGTATTTTTGTTATCATATTTCTTGATTATGTTTTTTTCATGTTTCTTGCTTTGCAGTTGCGATGAATTTTGCAAGTAATGTGCATTTGGAGGATATTCAGTTGCCAGAATCTATAAATGAGAATGTAGAAGAAGCTCTTGATAAGGAAGATGATTATTATATTTGGAATCAAGCATTGTCTCAGTCCCCTCATTTTCACCTTAAAAAGAAGAAGCCCGATTCTGTATTGAATGTTAAACAAGTGAAGGAGTCAAAGGCTACATCTTTTGGGACTGGCAAGGGTAAAGAGAAGGTTTTTGTGAAGGGTACGCAGTCTAAGAATGCAGCTTCAAGGAATTTGAAGGTAAGGACAAGGTCTTCATTTTCGAAAGACCTAGACCCTGCTAGTGTTGATGCTTGTTTAGGTAAGGTTGTTTGAAAATTTGTTGAGGAAAAAAGGTTCTCCTTTGAAGAAGGGTGTGGGAAAGAAAGTCGGTGGGAAGCGAAGAGCTGAGATTTCTCCAGTTGTAAAGATGTCTGAAAAGAAAGCAAAAATTGGAATCGCTGATGCAGGCCTTGATGATATGTGAGTTTTCAGTTTTCTGGTTTAATTTTTTTTATCGTGATGAGGTTCATATTTTCTGATTATGAGGTTTTTTCGATGCTGATGTTCTATGCTTAATATGTTTTATCGATGGTTTTGATTTTTCAAAATGTTTTAACAAGTTCGTGGGCATGAATTTTTAAAAAGGTGTATAGGTTGTTATTTTAAAATGTTGTTGGTGTTTTCTTCTTTTCAAATGAGGTTTTGGTTATGTATACATATGTTTACATTCATTTCATGTTTAGGTCTACTTACTCAGGTTCTTCTTTTTCATACTTTTCCCCAGCTTAAAATTTAAGACCACCTGCATGGTTTCAAAATTTGTTGAGGTTTTGGATGAATTGAAACCATGTCAGATTAAAGCTGTTGAGCAGATTTGATTTGGTGGTTTGTTGAGGTTTAGGATTAAACATGTGGTTAAAGATTTGGTTCAGATTTTGATACATATATTTAATTCTACTGCTCAAGTCCATGAGGTTTGTAGTGACAAATATTCACTAGATAAGAATGACATATTTGATATGTTCCAGCTTCCTATATCTAATAAGGCTATTATTGAGGTAAGTCATAAGGGTTTAGGTAAGGTTGCTGCTGCTGATGATAATTTCATTAGGTTTAGGTGGATTGAAAAATATTCGATTAAGGATGGGAGTATTACTGTAAAGGATTTATATAGTGCTATCCCAAATCTGTTGAGGGAAGATGAAAAGCCTGAGTCTAAGCGTGTTTTCGTAATTTTTGCTTTGGCATGTTTTTTAGCTCCTATTGCTCGTAGCACTGCAGATAGTGAGTTCCTTAGAAGATGTTGATTAGATTTCTAGTTTTGATTGGTGTGGATTTGTGTGAAAGAGGTCCTGTGGGAGTATTTATAGGGTTCAACATTCACAGAAATTCAATTATGCGAATGCACGTTTGATAATTCCACTTCTTACTTCCTTTTATCGTTATCCAGTTCCGGGATTTAGTGATCCGATTGACCTTCCATTGCACCAACATTGGGATACTGAAAATGTGAAGAAGCGCTATCATTTATATCACCGTGGAGGTTATACTGGTTTCCTGAGAAGTAGTCGTCAGTTTCCATTGACTAAGAATAGAGTGTTGGTTGGTGGTGTTTCGATCACAAAGAATCCTTCTTCTATTGCTGGAGCATTATCTTCGAAGCGCAGCAAGCGTCATTTTATTGATTTAGAGTTGTTGTTGGTGTAGAGAATGCAGAGAAAATTGAGTGCACTGCAAAAAGTATAAGTTTTCTTATTTATTGTTTAACTCTGGTGTTTTTTTACCAATTTTTTGTGTTGATGTATTTATTTTATATGATGAGGTTCAGTTTTTGTAAGGTGAGGTTTCTCACTTTTCATTCTTCTTGATCGTGTTATTTTTCCCCCTTAGTTTAATGATTTCATTGAGGTTCAGTTTGAATTTTTGATTGTATTGAGTTTAGGTTTTTTTGTTGTTGTGATAACGAATTCGAAGCAGCTGCATTTTTTGAATTTGTAGTTTAGTTATTGTTGAGGTCAAATTTTTAAAGATTTTTATTGTTTTAATGCTGAGATTCAATATATATATTTTTTAATGATGTTTGTGGGTTTTTGTTATGTTACTGGTTTTTTTATTATGTTCTAAGATGATCGGATGTTTATGATCTAATGATTCTTTTGTTCATCTCTGTTTTGGTAGCCTTTGGAAGTTGTTATGAAGAAATTCAAGAGGCTTGTTTCAATTGCAAGTGAGCAATTCGCTGAAACTTTTTATAAGATTAGTGAAAAAGGCAGCCAAAAAGTCAAGGAAACAAGCAGTCAAAAAGTCAATGAAATAGGCGTCATAAGAGAAATGAAGAATGTCCAACTGTTCCAATTCCTGAATTTGAAATGCTTTCAGATGACTATTTCTCGTTGTCTGCACTTTCTTAGATTGATGCAATGATCAAGGTTGTTTTTGACAAAAATGCAAAGACTGCAGTGGATGCTGGGACTTATGATATTCCATCATTTGATCTTTTTAGGTTCATTAATAATAGCCAAAATGATGATGGGATTCTGTAGTTGTAGTATCTTTTGGTTTAGGATTTGTAATGTTTAGTTGATGAATGGAAGATTTTAGATTTTTATGTATTGAATTTTCTTTTGGTTGGTGAATTTCAAGAATGATGACTTGAAGTATGTATTTAGTTAGTTTTTTACCAGATTGTTTTTGGTTGTTACAGTTTCTTTGTTAGGTAATGTGGTTCATTTTCTTGATGATGACATTGTATGATTTTAATGCTCAGTTTTTTCTACTGTTCAAGTTTGATGTTTTTAATGCAAAATTTTAGTTGCTGTAATCATTTTACCTAACCAGTTATGCTTCTCGTTTCCAATAAGCAACCTCTTCAAATGTATAAGAAACCTCTTCAACCTGTTTTTTTTATTAATATCTTTAGTATAAGACAAGTAGTTGACAATGTATGAGTTTCATGTATTTTGTGACAACGTGCATTTTTTATGATGTTTTCATTAATAATATAAAATAAATGGAAAATGTAATTAAAATCGAACCCACTTCCCATGTTTTACGAAAGTTATGAAAGTAGCGGAGGAGTGGAGAGTGTGACAATGGAAATCATGAGATAATGCATGTTTGGTAGTAGTGAAGGAGGTGTGTTAGTGATGCTAGAAAATAGGGGATATATATTCAGTATATATTTGATTAATTGACGTTTCTATTAACGGTAATGACTTTCTTTTAAATGGTATCGACTTTTTTTATTCCAATTTTTAATTATTGCTTTTAAACCTTTTTTACTTCTAATGCATTTTTATAGTTTTGATAATCATTAAACCTTTCCATTTCCCCAAGAAGTTTTTTCCCATTTCCCAATAGTTTAACTCTTCAAATTCCTCTCCTTATATATTAGTTGAAATATTAGCTTTTGCATTCTACCATTTTCACTAAGATTTTGCATTCAGCTTTCTTTACGTACTTCACTCTTTGAAAATGGCTTCTGATGGTTCTTTCTTGTCTGCTAAAATGCTTTTAGAAATTTCTTTTCACCTTTTCTCTTCTGTGATTTTCTTTCAATGCGAGGAGTATGCTAATTTTGGCGCAATGCAGTTGATAGGATTTTAGTCAATGGTCATTCGCTCCCTATGTTGATGGGTCCAATGGTCCCTGATGGTTTTGAACGTTACTTCTTTTGCTTGATGAAGAGAAAACATTTGATGAGGCTATATCTTCCTGAACTTGAAGGCAGAAAGTGCATTGAGGTACGTTACGGGTGGTTGGTGAAGGATTTTTGTTCAACCCGTACTCAAACACCAAAATGGAGCTCCCTCACTGTTATGATAATTTTCTCGATGGTGGTAACTACACTAGAACGGGTGCATTATCAGTTAATCCGAGTTCTGCTTCTAGTTTTAATCTTATGGTTGTTTGTTTGGATGAAATTTTAGGAATTTATAGATCAATTGATCATACTTGATCTAGAATTGACGTTGGTGTGGAATTTGTTATTGTTAATTACTAAAATGGTAGATTGTACACCGTTTCTAAAGTTGAAGGTGGTGTTACGACTATTTGGTATTGTGATCCCTTCGGGGCAGAATTTGATGAGGTTCATGTATTGGTTGCTGATATTCCTTGGTATTGTTATGACTTTTACCATGATGAGTATTATTTGGCTGAATCATCCAATGGAAGGCTTGTTTTAGTTAAGGTCCGCCAATATTTTGCTATTACTTCTTTTGACATATTTGAATTAGACGTTGTGAATAGAGAGTTTAGTTAATCCATGGGTTGGAAAAAGATGCATTGTTTTTAGGTAACAATGCGACTTTCATGGTGGATTCGTCATCAGCTCCCGAGGGTACATTGAAGCCAAACTCTGTCTACTTTACTAATCAATCAATACATGAACTTTTCTGGGTTGGTGAAGAGAGGTATGCTTCTACTTATGAGCTTGAATATGGAATGATAGAGGTTTTAGATCTTAGTCTTCCTGGTCGTTCTGCATTTAGATACGAGTCGTTGTGGATTGTTATTTCTTCTGATTAGTTTTATGTATTTCAAGTTTATGTAGTAATCTGAATATTTTATTAATGGAGAAGTTTTAGTTTATATATTGAGCTTCATTTGTACCGCATTGAGCTTCATTTACTACATACTGATGTTCCTCTGCTGACTTTGTACACCTTTTTATTTTGGAAATAAAGTTGTTTAAAAAATGACCTTAAATACAACTACTATGTAAGTATAGCAAGAAATTGGAAACATTAATTTCAAAAACTGTAACCTCAACTTGTATTATTGAAATATCAGCAAAAAAAATTAAAGTGTTTGGATAGAAGCTATTGATGTTCCTCAACAGGAATTGAGGTTTTTACATAATAAAATGATGTTCTCATAATTTCAACTGAATAGACATTCACAATATTTCAATACAGTATAATATAAAAACTCTAAAATAGCAACTCCATGTTGACACAAAATAGGTTAAAACAGGCGTAAGTTTGGTGTCTTGGATCCAAATTCATCGACACTTGGCTTCTTCCTTTCAATTGTTGATTTTGCTCTTTTGCTTCTTCCCTTTGTCTTTGTGTATTCTGGATTGAGGACAATTGGTGCAAGTATGCATTCTGTTTGTGTTGTTGTGTTGGTTTCTGAAACTGTAGTGTCTTCGACGACGTGCCATCTTAGGGCGTTGATGGTGGTTGAGTGTGTATCAAAAGTTTCTTCTAGTATTCTTCTTGCTTCAATGTTTTCCTCACTCTTTAACACCAAATTGTAGAATTTCCTTGTCATATGTAGATGCCATGGTATTTTATCTCTCAGTTCTGGAGCCTAGCAATCAAGGAAACATCATTGATAAGTATATAGCCATGTCAGTATGGAAGAACGTCAGGATTTAAAATAGGAACATTATTGACAATTATGGAAACCTCATTCAGTATCATAGGAACGTTAACAAAAGTACCAAATCAGCTCAGATAATGATCATGCTACTATCGAATTTAGAAGAGGTCATCTAAAATTCAGTAAACAACATAATTAATACTGAAAACATCTCTATTGTAAATATTAACCTCATTCATAATATTATATTTATTGACAGTTTTTATTACCCGTTTGTGTCTGTGCTCTGTCTCGTTGTTCCAGATTTCCATTTTGCCATCTTAGTCCATCTCAAGCTTATGTACTCGTCTGGGATTCTTGTTTCATTGAACATGTGCAATACACGTAGGCTGTGGCTGCAGAGGAACCAGACTTCGTCAAAGTGTTTGCAGGAACATTTTACTTTTGCTTGTTTAGTTGTTGTTGGCCTTGTGTATAGAACTGATTTTGGTCTTGAGTTACTAGTTTCGTACAAAACTTCATAAATGCACAGGGTTCCTTCGTTCATTCCCAGATAAGCTCTTGATGCTATTCCGATATCCCATTGTAGCTTGAAATCCTTGTAGATCCCGTGTATGTAGATTCTTGCTGCGTGTTTGAGGATTGTTGGTCCTTCTTCTTCTTCTTCTTCTGGTCTTTCTTTGGAACAGTAGAAATCTTTCTCTATTTCCTTGGTTCTCCAATTGTGGATTGTGTCATAGTAAATTTTATAAAATTTTACGAATGTTGTAGTCTTTGATGCTTTGAAACTGACAGCAGCATTTGTACTCTACTTATTTGTGAAGACAATGTCCTAGTTGAGAAGTAGTCCTTGATTAATGCAGTGCACTATGTATCTCGTAGCGTGTACAATCGCTTGAACCAAATATGATTTTTTAGATCATAATTGTTGATCATTTCTGCCCATTTTTTTAAATTCTTCCTCATCTGACCAGAACATCAGGCACTTGTCAAATGCTTTGCTGAATTCAGAGTAACTCCTCAAATTGCCGTAGTGGCTCATGGCATTTTGTTTCAAATGCCAAATACAAAGTCTATGTCTTGTGTTGGGGTACACCTATAAATAAATAAATAAAAACAGCAACCTCAGATGAAGTTTCCCAAACATTATGTGGGAAAAAAGAAAAATCATTTAAGATTAGTTAAACATCATCAGCAAAAGATGAAACCTCGTCATGTATTATTGAAACATAAGTAAGAAGACAAATGTATGTGTATTATACCTCCTGTATGGCTTTTGATATAGCCTGGGCCTGATCTGTGAAAATAGTGGTAGGCTTTATTTCTCCTATTGATTTTTAAATGTGTTCAGCAACCACACAAATGTTTATGATGTTTCATCGTTGATGAAGGCACATCCAAACATGACATTCATTCTGTGATTGTTAGGGCCAACAAAAGGAGCGTAGATGAGGTTGTATTTGTTGGTTTGATATGTTGTATCGAAAACCAGCAAATCACCATATACCTTGAAATCCTCAGCCATCATGGAATCTCTCCAGAATAGTGCAGACGTTCTTCCCTCACTGTCAAACTTTACCCTAAAAAAATAAGCCTTTTTTTTTCATTTTGTTATGTGAGCATATCAATCAACTTTTGTGCATCTCCATCTTATATTTGTTTCATTTTTAGTCTGCTCACATAGTTGATGTGATCTCTCATGATGTACCCAATTAATTCTTCACCTCCAACATCGTTTACCATGTACCTATATCCATCTGCTGGTGTCAGTCCAGCTTGTTCCATCACTTCAATTGCTTTTCCCTTTTCAGGGTCTATTTTTCTTTCAATTCTATGTAAATATTGACACTGAGGAAGGGTGAGTTCATGATTGTGAGTTACAACATGCTGATGGACTGTGTACATGCCATCCTCAGCTTGATAAATATTTTAGCCCTGCATCCTGTTCTTGTTAGAAATAATTCCTTCCTCTTTCTATTGTTATTCTCAACTATAAGAGTTACGAATTTGTTGTTTGTTTTGCCTTCACAAGAATAGGTGTAGTATCTTCCCTTCACCTTATTGTCATTTTTCCTTCGTGTTATTGATTTTCGTATACTGAAACCTCTTGCTTTTGAGTGGCGGCGGTACAGGTCTTCTAACTCTTCCCATGTTCTTGTTGTCACCCCTTTCAAGTTTTTGTACACATCAACCTCCTGTATTTCATTACCAGGTCCTGTTTTTATAAACATCAAACAGGAGCAACAGTTAACTTCAAGATAAAATAGGAACCTCATAATATATTATGAATAACTCAACAAAAAAGCAGTAATCTCATGATTTTGTGCAGTAAACCACAGTTAAAAAAAACACAATTCACATGCTATAAATTTCACACTGCTTCAGGTCCTGTTTTTGAAACATCGAACAGGAGAAACAATTAACTTCAAGACCTATATGTAAATCTTAGTAGATAAAATAGGAACCTCATAATATATTATGAATAATTGAACCAAAAAAATAGCAATCTCATTATTCTGTGCAGTAAACTACAGGTGAAAAAAACATAATTCACATGCTATAAACTTCACACTGCTTCAGGTCCTGTTTTTGAAACATCAAACAAGAGCAACAGTGAACCTCAAGACCTATGTGTAAATCACGGTAAACAAAATGGGAACCTCATAATATATTACGAATAACTCAACAAAAAAACAGCAATCTCATGATTATGTACAGTAAGCAACATGTAAAAAAACACAATTCACATGCTATAAACTTCACACTGCTTCAGGTTCTGTTTTTGAAACATTAAAAAGGAGCTACAATGAACCTTAAAATTGATATGTAAATCTCAATATATAAAATAGGAACCTCATAACATATTATGAATAACTGAACCAAAAAAATAACAACTTCATGATCATGTAATGTACACAACAGTAATAAAAAACATAAATCTCTTGATATAACTTGTCACATCATCAGGATAAACATGAACATCAGTAGGAAATATAGATTTCATGCTATTAGATCAATGAACATTAACCATTAATCAGGGAACATCATTCATATACTGAGTAATTATTCTTAGTTACAGCAGAATGTATTAGACTTCATTTTGTGTATATGTACATCATATACGAAATAATAAGCCTCAATTCTTTGTCGTCATTACCTGTGATTTGGATAATCTCATTTCTTGTTTGAAGTTCCTGATTTTGATTTGTTGTCAGAGTAAGTTGTTGATTTTTGTGGTGAGATTCATGCATTTTGTTTTTCCTGTCAATTCGATCCATTAGAACATCTTTCTATCGCATTCATGAACAAATTAAAGAGGATTTTAGAAAGAAAAAAATGTTTGCCAGGTCGAATCTTCGTATTTTGAATTTTCGTTCGTGCTTATGTTTTGAATTCGTCCAGATTTGGTCGAGATTGAAGGTGAAATCGTCCAGAATTCGTACAGATTTGATGAGCATCAGATTGAGGGAATTTCGGAAGATGAGATTAGAGATTACAGAGAAGAGATTAGAGAGAGAAAGAGAAAGAGCTGTATTTTCGTGTTCAAGATATTCTCTGTCCATATTTGCACATCAGTCCCTTCTTTTTTAGTTTTTTTTAAATATGGCGCCGGGAAAAAAATTTATGCCCAGACCCCATTTTTTAGCAAGGTGATTTGCCTTAATCCCTGCCTAAAGTTTAGACTGTCTCACAGGAGACATCTCCAATAAAAAAATAAGAAAAATACTTAATAAATTTCTATCCACATTTAGCACGTATGTGTACACACTAGTGTGGGATCGCCGGTTTACGGCGGTTAAATCAATGGATGCACAATGGTACCGAACCGCCGCCGTTGTGCAAGAGGCCACCGAAATAACGGCGGTTCTTAAACTGTCATTAACTATCAGGAGCCATGGCTCCTTCGAGCTTAAGGGTTTGCTAATTTTTAACTGCCGTGCAAACTTTTGATGTTGGGGGCTGATGGAGCCCTATAGAATCAACTTCCGAGATCGGAAACACATTCGGCAAGTCGTAATAAGGTCGACTTATTCGGATAATGTTCCGATTTCGGACATATCCTTGGGACTTTGAATGATCCGAAATTGGGTGGCAAATCGATGATGACATCGTGACACAAGATTCGATGACATTGATCCGAATTTGGGTGTAAAATTGGTTTGGCATGCACTGGATGTATAATATGTACTGGTTTCACTATCGAAACTGTTCTCGGAATGAATCCATTTCCGAACTGGGGCTGTATTTCACAATTGTGTTGGAGGTTATTTATGGATTTCTTGTCAAATAGAGTTCAAATGTCGAGTACGGAATCGCAAGAATTGTGTTTGTTGAAGATGGATTGCAAGTATATCTTCTAGCGTCGGAAGAAATTTTGTGCTTAATAGTTTTTGAAGTGAGGGGAATGTTACTATATCAAAAAATGTGTTTCAAAGTGTGGCTATTATCTCATTTTGTGAATGAAAATAAGTGATCACTGTGCCAAATTCAACACCCAATACATTTCTAGAACTACCAAACAAAAATATTCTACGAAGGTATAAATATATTTGAAGACAAAGAAGTTCAGTATTGAGCATTTAATCTTATATATACTAACAAAAGCAATTGGTATTAAAGTAGCTGTTAATGGACATGATCACGCGGTTCTTCCAATTACATGTATTTTTGCTTATCCCAAAAGTTAAACAACCTATTCGAAGGTAACACTAGTGTGGGAAGCAGGATTAAAAGCGGTTCTATCGAATCAAAGAAAATACCTTATAGGTGGCTTCGCCGACCCTGCCTTTGATTCTTCCCGATCAAAGGCGGTTTGTAAAACTATCTTTAAATGAAACAATAGAAGACAGTTATTTTCCACTTTCCTTCAGGTGGAGGAACCGCCCTTAAAACGGTTCCTAGTTTGGAGCTCGAGTGATTCCATATGCTCAGCTTGCCATTCCAGTACCGGAAGCTACACCAGGTTTCAGTATCTGAACTAATGTCAGAGCCAATGAAATGTTTTCTGATTCGGTTACGATTTATGGTCAAAACCATGTTTTTTGGTCTAAAATATTTAATATTAGTTACGCGTTCGTAAATGTTGTTGGCTCTTAAGTTTCCAAATACGTAAAATGAAAATCGGGCCTTTAGTTTCTGATAGCAAGAACCTGGGATTGACTTCTGAACTCTTAAGTAATTTGGGATGTTATGGCAATATATTAATTTTTTTGTTAAATCTGGCAAAAAATAGTCTCAAATCACCAATAATGTTTCCAAAAAAAATTCGAATACATTGTTAGGGTTTACAAAATATATAGACGTTTCTACATTAGCAATTATCCATGCACAGGGATAAAAATAACGTAGATTCTATTCCGCACGTAACATCGAAACTTTATAACTTTCTTACACTATACAAAATGATTGTAGTTTCAACAAGAATCTATATACAATGCTAGTCAAGAAACTATCTCTATATAATCTAATTCTAGGTTTACCAATTATCTTGTTTAATCCAATTAATTTGTTCCAACTAAACCAAGTACGTTAAAACATAAAAGTTGACACACGAGATTTGGTTACACAGTTCGGTGAAATCACCTACATATGTGGGGTCTTGCCCAATTCAGAATAAACCCACTAATAAGAAAGAAACAGTACAAAGTATATAATACATGATACTTATCTTATCTAATCTAATTATAACATGTGGATTCCATTGTTACCGATCCGTCTTGATCAAACTCTATCTGACCTTTAAATTCGCCGACACTCGATCTCCTCCCCCCGAGAATTAAGGTATATGATTCTGAACTTGATCAACAGTTTAGCACCATGTTGGAACAAAGACGGATAGCTCTAGAGTACTCTCTAATTATATGAAAATATAGATGCATATTTTCTTCAATTAAATTTGTAAGAACCTCAGCTGAATTGTCTTCTATTTATAACCATGAGCAGTTTAGAATTCTCCACGTTTATCTCCAAAATATTCCATTTCCAAATCTGATTTCTAAGCATATCACAATCTCCTAAATATAGTGATTTTCCATATCACATCATATCCATGATATTTCATAAATCTAATTCCTTATGTAACGGGATTTTCCATAAATCTGTTATACTTTAATCACACAACCAATCATATATTGCAAAATTTCTAAACTTTCATAATTAAATTCAACGCAATATTCTTCAATCGATTAACTCCTCTCAGCTATAACTTTCAATATGTTCCAACATGAAAAATCTTTGCACGCGTGAAATCTTTTACGAAAACAATTCCTATTCCATTTCCAATTATGATTGCAATCAAATCCCATGGAATTAGGAATTACCAAATTCAATCCATTGAAACAAGGAATTAAATATTCCCATCCAATCAAACCAAATCTTATGCAAAAAGAGATAATATCAAATCAATTCTAATTTCCTTAAATCCATTTAAAAGAAAGCATCTCAAGTAGGTAAGTGTGCCATAAATAACAAAACAGAGGGAGTATATGTACCGGTTTCAATATCGAAGCCTTAGTCGAAATGAATCCATTTCCGAACTCGAGTTTTATTTCACAATTGTGTTGAGGTTATTTATGTTGGTATTTTCTTATTTATTGAAAAGATACAAGTCACTATTCAGCAAAGGATGTGATCAATAATTCAAGCAATCTCAAATGGTGCAACTCCAGGATATATGACTCTTCATCGTCAATCATTGTGTCTATTGGGAAGACCATTTAACTCTATAAATAGAGGTCAGAAGGGAGAAGTTTTGCTGCAGGAAAAAACCACTCATTCACAAGAAATCATTCTGCTCTTCTTCTTTTTGTTTTCAGTGTTGAAGTAGTTAGTGCAAACTATTGTCAACAAAGCTTCATTTTATCCTAGAGGATATTTGTTATGTATCATATGCACACAAAAGGGAACAAATAAATCCTTAAGGAAAGTGTAATACACGACTTGAACGTTGCCTTTATATTTATACATTTCATTCTACTCTCCTACATTTTCCTTCTACTTGCCTTTGTCTTAGACAACAAATTTACCCAACATAATTTAGTGCTTTAAATTGGATTAATATTCCCACGTATACTGAACCATCAAAACCATACAGAAACGGGAAAAAAAAGTCATCCTTAAACCCTGGAAAAAAAAATCCAGCAACAGTTCGACGTTGGACTCTCGATGAAGATATAGCATTTACAAAGGCTCGACTACATGTCTCATGTGATACAGATACTGGAACTGGTAAAAAATCATAAACTCTATGGAGTCGCACTTTACAAGTATGGAGAGAAAATATGGGGGAATTCAAAAGAACAATAGACTCGAATGCGCTGGAATGTCGATGGGCAAGACTTCAAATAGAAATAAACAAATTTCATGGATGCCATTAATAGTTGGAGAGGATGAAAAAAAGTGGAACAACACTTGAAGATTCGATAAGTACTGTCTTTCAATTTTCTTATTTATTGTATTTGTAATTTACGCAGATAATACAATTATAGTTGGATATTTTCCATTATTACATTTGTAGAAAAGAGCCTCGGACATTTCATGATACCAACAACAATCTATCATTCAAGTATGAAGAATGTTAGGAGATCTATCGACAAAATGCAAAATGATGTACACAACACCTAACTAAGCAAGATGGGGCTAGGACCCGAAAGTGTTCAGTTGATTTTTCAAATGAAAATCCACCAATATCAAAGCAGGCACAATCCAACCAAATTTTCATTCCAAGGTTTTCGTGAATCAGTGCATAAGTTACTTAACTTTATTTGTCTATATAATAATTAATGTTGTTTTACATCGAAAATTATTGCTAGCATTATTTTATTTCTACCATTTTTGCTAATTTTTTGCATATGCGGTTATTAAGAAAATGACAATAAGTAGCATATATTTTATCAACCAAAAAAAACAAGTCATAACTAGAAAAATTTTTTAATTAAATTGGACTAGTATTGATTACTTAATTTCCTTGCATATTTTGTATTGCTTCATGAAAAGTTTACTTTGACTTCAGTTTTTTTTATTCTAACTCTGCATTGCATATTCTGCGTTACTACATCGTTTTCTCTGAACCATCGTCTTCCACCAACGGCTACCACCGCCAACGGCTATCTCACCACCGTAACATTTCTCCTTTTTCCGAGCAAGAATCCACCACCACAGTAGTTCTGACCGACTACGAGGCCTCCGCCGTCATGGCGGCTCAGCCACCAAAAAGCTTTGCCCAAGTTCTTCAAACCAGAAACCCATCAATATCCAACTCACTTCCATCCACCCAAATTAACCCGATTACTAACTATAAAGGAGAACCCTCAGTCCTTTTCACATCGGAGGAGATAACCGAATTATCGGCCAACTACAAAAATGCTTTAATCGGAAACTTTCCACGAGGTAGACCGCCGATGGAATGCATCGAGCAGGATTTCAAGATGATAGTGTCTACTGGAGGTTATCAATTGGGGGTGATTAACTTCAAAAATATTTTAATATGGTTCCAAGCTAAGTTTCCAACGCTGCTAGATGAAAGCCATTTGGTCATTCAATGGAGTAAATATGAGAGTTTTGAGGTGGACGTCTGATTTCAAGCCCAACACGGAATCATCCATTGTTCCAGCGTGGATCACAATTCGAAATGTTCCACTATATTACTATAATGTTGAGGCAATACAGGCAATCGGCAATCAAATCGGTAAGTTCATAAAGATGGATCTGGAAACAGAACGACTCACAAGGCCATCAGCTCTGAAACTCTGTGTTGAGATTGATATCTAGACACAAGTACCAGGCTTCATCAGGTTAGGCTCTACAGCTGAGAATGAAAAGTATAATATCGAGTATGATAACATGCCTTTGTATTGTTCTCATTGCAAGAAAATCGGCCATGATCTGACAAAATGTAGAATCCTAAACCCTCACCTTGCTATAAAAATTAAACCAAACCCAAAACTTGCTACTAAAGCCAATCATATTCCAGCCTGGAAGAAACTAGAAAATCCCAAAAACAATTCTGGTACCTCACCCAACCAGAAACAGAGAGAAGTTGAGCAGCAAAACACTGATCAAGGAATTATTCAGCTAGAAGTGAGCACAAAAGAAACTGAAATCCCCCTGGTAGATGGAACTACTGAAAAGTATCCCATCCAACTGAATACACCTGCTGAGCCAGTCATTAAGCCAAATACCATAATCTCTGATGAAGGAAATCTCCCTCAACAAAGTATAGAAAGTAACTTTGGGTTAACACCAAGGTCAGCAGATGGTAGGCCTCAAACAGAGGAAATCTTAGGACAAGAACTACAGGCTGAACATGTTTTACACCAGCAAACAGGGCTGAATCCAATCCATGGTGTGAGCACAGAACTTGCAAAAGATGACATCACAGGTATGGCTCACAACACTTTTGGAGACCTTACTGACCAAGTTTCCCCTTCTGCCACATCTAGTCCTCAACACAGGAACATGTTCAGCTTATTGGCAGATGAGATGCACACTGTGGAGGATGAGTATGAAGTTTCAAGTTCTAAAGTGCTATTGCAGGAAAAGGTAAGTACTCCAACCTTTAATTTAGACCAGGAGAATACCAGGAAGAGAACTTTATTTAACAAACTCAGTAAAATGAATCTAAGGTCTACCTAAAAAAGCAAGAACTCAGGTATACAATGATTAATAAGACCATAGGAGTAAAATGTCTAATTTGGAATTTGAGAGGCCTGGACACTTCAATTGAAAGACTCAAGAAACTAATTAGAATCCACAAAATCAATCTGGTCTGTATTTTAGAACCTAAGCACACTGCTGATACTGCTGATGCATTTAGAAGGACGTTATCTTTTGATAATTCACATAGCTCAACAGTTAATAATATTTGGATACTTTGGAATGACTGCTTCCAGTTGGTAATTGGAAAATTAACAACCCAGTTTACTGAGGCTAAGCTAACACATCAAAGTCTCACAGGTAGCATAAATGCATTCTTCATTCATGCAGCTACAACTAGGAAAGATAGGAAGTCTCTTTGGTCAGATCTGAAGGAT
>JAULKM010151592.1:0-17224 GCA_032355605.1 Rubia tinctorum | reverse complement strand
AATGATCTTATTGGATATCTGGCCTGAATCGATCAACACTTGGGGTGGAGGTTGGTTTAAGGAATCATATCCAAAAATATCACTTCATGTAACCTATGAAAGCTTTTTTGCTACTCGGTCTGCCTTGTATAGTTTTTCTGTCTTTTATTTTGGGGTTCAGAGAGCCAAATAAAATTCTCCCATCCACCAACGGTGGATGTTTCTATTAAAAATGGTAAATATTTGTCAAATTCGAAGTAAAAAGTTTAATTGACGTCGCTGCGATGTCAGTAACATAGGTACGACCTAGCAATATTAGTCAATTATTCGATGATCGACTTCGCACTATTGGTCAGTTGGACCAAATTCCTCTCGAATATAGGGGCAACGTCGCTTGTTCCCTCATGCGATGTTGTACATGCACCTTGGTCCAAAACAGTTCCTAAATCCAATTAAACCAATTAATTCATTTGATGTCGCAGGTTAGCCAATAACATGTCGGTAAACTCAATATCATGTGTGCGAATGAAGTGCGAAGTCGCACTAATCTATTATACCTAATAAATCAATAATAGTTAACCAATATATCCAGAACTTTGAATGTACCGTCTACAGGTCCCATTCCAAGTTCATAACATCAAGTCTCAAATTTAATCAAACTAAATTGGTAAGACTAAAGCTAGGTAATCCAAAACACATGATGCTATCATACAATATCTAGAAGACATCCCATCAAATTACAAATAAAACAAAAGACAAAATATCCCACTAAAATCCAAACAAAGAGTCATCATCATGTCCGACAAAGTAACATCAATTGAAATCAATGGGGTGGTGACTGGGGTGGGATAACATCGTCTGCCGACGAACTATTTTCGTCTTCTTGAGAATTAGCTTTCAACTTTTTTCTGGACAACTCACTATATTCAGTTCTAGACCCTTCTTCATCATCCGTGGTTTTCAGGTGCATTGATCCTACCGACAATCATAGACTTCAACCCCGCCAATTCTTCCTTAATCTTACGCAGGTTGCTGTCCGTGCACTAATTATTCCTTGGTTTGGGCCATGTACTTCAGGATGATGCCC
The DNA here is from genome assembly GCA_032355605.1 of Rubia tinctorum. NCBI lineage: Eukaryota > Viridiplantae > Streptophyta > Magnoliopsida > Gentianales > Rubiaceae > Rubia > Rubia tinctorum. The sequence goes on along the minus strand of JAULKM010151592.1, from coordinate 16,158 downwards.
TAAGCAATACGTTTAAGTCTTGTGGGAAAACAATTGGTTAAATAAGATTTAAATTTAAAAAATTAATTAATAAAAATTTGGGAATAACCATAAAACTTAAAAACCTTCATACCCGATCGCGGGGCAGGAGTACTGGTGGGGGAAGGATCCACTGCTTTGGAAGCCGATGGAGTCATTTCGGGCTCGGGTGTGGGAGGCACATCTATATTTTCCTCGGGGACGTAGCATAAATCCACGTTCTCGCCTCCCAAAGCTAATGTTTCTGCCCATAATAGTTCGCATCGTAGTATTTAAGCTGGATCTTCACTTTAGATTTGATGGGAACCTTCTTCCTCTCCAGAATGGCAGTGATGATGTTGTTGTAGGGGAGTGTCCAAATCTTCAAGGCAAGGGCCACTTGGTGCATCTTCTGGATGATGGTTTACCCGGGGTCGACTACCTTCTTCTTTGCAAGGTAGTCGGGATAATTATTTGTACAATTATATTGTACATCATTCTCCCTCAAGATCAAAAACATCAATATTGATATGCCTCGGTTGGATTAGGCAATTTCTCACTTCAATTTTGAAGTATTTCTCCGCCATTCAGTTTGGGTCAAGTACCCCTGATGGGTTATTCTCCTCCACCCATGGATCCAATTTTCTCGACAGTATAGCTGTAGAGGCTCAAACTCCGACTGATCCTCCCCATCGATTGTGCACCCAATCACTTGATTGATGAACTTCATCGTCATCTCCACGTCTATCCCATTCATTCTTGTAATGTAGATGCTCATCGTTTTCCGAGTGAAATTGGCGTAGAACTCCATGACCTCTGTATCATACATCGATTTATCCAGGCATGTCAAACCCTCTATTCCTAATTGTTGGAAGAGTTCAAGGAAAACATCAAGGTGGAGTCGTGCCACATCCTCGAGATTCATCACCCTGACCTCGTTTATCCTTTGGACCCAGATCATTTCGAAATGCTTCTCTTCCTCCTCATCGATGAAGCGTATATTATCCCATGTTGGCAGTAGAGGGCTGGCCGTTGTCTTTGCCTTCTTGGTGCGTGATGGACCTGCTCCTGTGGTGTTTTCCCTTGACCTTTTGACTGCGTGCTTCATTCGAGCATTTTAAGAAACAAGGGAATGTAGAAAAGTTAGTGCAACAGTCAAGAACCTAATGAAGGCAATAGATTTAGGCCGATTTCTCTTGCACATTGAAGACATGTTGGCTACACCGATGTGTTCCATCCAAAATCGCAAATTCATGTGTATGAATGTGCGATGTCGCATGACCAATTGACTAAGCTAAAATAGTTTGCAACTGGAACACGAATGGTCCTAAAACACCTATAATCTTAACTTACATCAACATCACAACATAAAAAAGTAACACGCTTTTAATAAGTAGCAATAATGAGTGTCGTAACTGTTCTCTAAACCCTAGCCCCAGCCAAGAACTTGTAAAGAAATCCCAAACAAAAATTTTTGGAAAATCCTTAACTTAGTTAAGGTATGCTTCTCTTCCCTTTTGACAAAAATCTGGCAATGTACTATGTTGAACCCAATCGACATGAGAAGGTGGCTTTGCGTTGGGATTTGAAGGTTTTCCAACCATTTTTTTAGTTGGTAGATTTTGGTGTATGTCATTGGTTGGGAATGCAAAGGGGTTAGGTGGATGGAAGTTTATATACCCACCGTGAACCGCGGTCGTATAAACAGGTGTATGTCGTTGCAGTATATGTCTCATAGAAAGACACAAACAGAAAATAAAGTGTGACGTTGGTGTTCGTATATTCTGGACCATGTATATTCTTGGGCCTAATTATTATATATTTGGGTTTATACGGGGGGAATCAAATTGACAATAGTCAAAGTTGTAAACCCAATGGACAAATCTGAGGGTCGACCGACGCATAAGCGATATCGCATATAATTATGACTTGGCCGAATTAGACAAGCGGCTCAAACAAAAAAATCTTCTGACCTGGTCAGTGTTGGAATGAAATCACAAATTCCAAAGGTCGCATTAACAATTTTTTGTTACCAAAAATATTCCGACAATTTAACAACATCACAAATTAGATTGTGAGCCGACTAGCCCAAAATAAAAAATCTAGGCACAAACAATTTAATTACCGAATTAATTAATATGAGGTAATAAAATAAATAATAAATATATTGGATTAACAAAAAAATTGGATCCGGCTAAGTGTATAATAAGGTTGATAATCCATCATTTCAGAGAAGGGGAATTCAGTTTCATTTTTGCTATTCGGTCCCTTCAACAAAGTACACTATGGCCCAATACGACAAAGCAACAAAATTTTCATATGGAAATTAAGCGTATTGTCTAAGAGGGACACGAACAGGGGTAATCGTCCGGATTTTATATAGTATTCCATTAATACCCTTACGATAAGCATTATGAGAACGATAATTTATGCCACATAGAATCACCTGAAATTTCATATTCTTGGTTTTTATGAAATAAAAAAGTAATAAATTTCGTCCATCAATTTTTAGAAGGCGCTAGTACGTGGTCTAAAGTAAATTGTAGATGATTACTTAAAGGTATACGATGGTCAGTGGTAAGAACTTTTGGAAGTCTATGTGGAATAAGACCAGTTTCTTTATAGCTCTTGGTTATATGAGTTTGACTATGAATGACGAAGCTTCTTTTTGGGATGATCATAATCTAGTTTCGAACATCCTGTGATCTTTTTACTTTTTGTACTTAAGTCGTTCCAAGAAAGTTGGAGAGGTCAAAATGTAAAATTGGAAATAACATTATCTAGTTCACTTTCATGACTAAAATGTTCCAATTTGGGCATGTACGGGTCAATGGAACGGGCCCAGATTATTCACACACACAGTACATGACGAAACTTCGGGGAAATACACTATTGCCCAAACTTCCTTGCATGTTCACCATGCCAATGAGCTTTGCACTTGAACAAAATGACAAATGTTTCATAAGGAAATTATGCATACCGTCTAAGAGGGACGTGAACCGCGGTAAACGTTCGGTTTTTTATAGTATTAAATTAATACCCTTATGATAGGCATTATGAGAATGATAATTTACGCCACACAGGATCACCTGAAATTTCATATTATTTTTTTATGCAATACAAAAGTAATAAAATTCCATCCATCAATGTTTAGAAAGCGCTAGTACGTGGTCTAGAGTATATTGTAGATGATTACTTAAACATATACAAGGGTACGTTGTAAGAACTTGTGGAAGCCTATGTTGAATAAGATCAATTTTTGTATTGCTCTCAGTTATTGTGAGTTCGACTAAGGATGACAATGTTTCTTTTCGAGATGATCAGAATCGAGTTTGGGACAACCAGAGTGATCTTTTTAATTTTTTTCACTCAGGTCCTTCCCATTAAGTGGGAGAGGTTAGAATAAAAAATTGGAGATAAAAGTCTTTTATTCAAATTTTGACGACAATGTTATTCCGATTTAGGAATAAACGTGTCGACGGAAGAACATGCATTCTTAAAACGTAGTATTTTATGACACTTTTTTTGGAAATTAGACTGTGGTCCTCATGTGCGACATCGCAATTGTGTCGCACAGAATGAAACTAGAACCGAATAATCGATTGACGTTGATCATTCTAAAATTTCCAACGGGAACCAACTGAAACAAAAATTTCCCCAGCCCTATTTCATGTCAATAATATATAATATTTAGCACTAACACCCATTTCCCATCTCCAACACAAATCCTACAAACCCAACTTCACACCATCCTATCCATTCACACCATTTCAACAATGATAGGGCTCAATGAAATTGCTTCTCTCAAACTTCAACAAGTATCCAAGGATGGAGCATCTCAGGGTTCAAATTAACTGAGGTAGTTTTCCTTTCATTGCATGTTCATTGAGCGATTTTGTTACCATAACTTCTACATATTGTTTTCCTCATTCATCAAAGATTTAATATCTTCACGAAGTTTGATGATTGTTTTACATTTTACATACTATATGTTTTTTAGTTTCGAATATAATGCCATATTTGTAAAGAGTGAGTAAAAAGGCTTATTAGTATAAACACAGTATGAATGTATGAAGCGGTCACAGTTAATCACTCTATCTAACAGTGTACCTAACATAGAGCAACTTTGCATAGGTATAGAAAGTGTTGAAATATCTATGAATATTCGAAGTCACTCTTTACTTGGTTCTTTACAACATCTATTTCTTATGACTACGACATCTCTTTTAATAAGGTCAGTTACTATTTCCATATTGAGATTAATGTCGTCTACGTATGACTATATTATGTGTATTTTTTGGTACTGCAAAATTGAAACATAAATTTTGTTTCCTATGCATTGGTTTTAATAGGAACAAAGAGAGTTATTGATGGAATTTTAGCATGTAGCTAGATGGATAGACTTGTCACTTCACTAGTCGCCCTTACAGTCTTAATGTCATACAATGTTGAAAATTTTGTTCAATACAATTAATATTTCAATTTCATATCAAGACTTATGTATTTTAAAATATTGTAACATGTATTTGTAATATATGTTGTTGTTTTTTTGGTTTTAATATGTCAATATTTCCAACATGCATTTAAACAATTGATTGTTGTATGATGTTTAACCATTTCACAATTTATCGCATTGTAAATAACATGTAATTGCTCTCGATGAACAGTTGTATGTGTTATCCAATTTTAAATATTATAATATTGTACTAGAAATGATGTCTAACCTATTAAAGTGTGACATCGCACAAACTGGTCCCCAAATGACACCTTACCGACGTCACATTTATCGGCATCATTGTTTTGGTGACGTAGGCCATTTAAAATGATGTTGTATTCGTCAGTGTTCCATGTCAACTGGCACACGACGTGGGTCTCCCGTAGCTCGCGATGTCTCTTAATATGGTCTACAACATTGCTTTTATTTAGAACGATGTTGACTTTGATGATGTCGTAGTATTTTCTCTCCTAGCACTCGCCTTCTTTCTATGATCAATGTCACATGCATGTGGATGTCGACGTCATTAAAAACAAACTTGCAGGTATGCTCTCCTATTGTCGGCCTTCTTGCTTGGATCGACATCGCTCACAAAACCTACCGATGTCGGTCCAAACTTGAGGCAAAAAGTACTATTTACCTCCGTTCTGGACCGAGGTAAAAAATGCATTTTTTACTACAGATGTATTTGCCTCAATTTTTGGACTAAAAACTGAGGTAAAAAGTCCTGTAGAACCGAGGGAAAAGGTCATGTTCTTGTAGTAAGGGTCCCAAAAAGAACCTAGGATTCACTTTTGATGCATTAATCAATGTATGAATAATATTTGGAAAAATGTTATTACCTTTGTAATTGTTTACAACATCCATTTATAGCTTATGTTACTATAATATTTGTTGATTACGGACCATGCATAGTGGAAAACATTTACATATGCACTAGTAGATATGTACGTGTGCTGTGAAACTAATGCTAGTAATAACATATACACCGTCAAAATAGAGAAAATTTCAAATATTAGTGCCTATGTTGGAACTAAAAACCGGTAGTACAATTACCGGTGCCTATGTGAAAATTACGATGGAAATGAAATTTTTCAGTAACGGTAAGGTTCATGCTGGTGCTTATTCAAATTTTCAACCGGAAACATATATTACCAGCACAGGTTTAGTGTTTCATGTCGGTGTCGTTTCTAAAAGGATGTGGCAAATGAAAGATTTCCAGCACCAGTTTGGTTTGTCAAAGCTAGCACCGGTACTATTACCGGGGAAAGATTGCAAAAAACCCGTATAGCATCGGTAGACATTAGCTTATACCGGTGCTATTTCTACATTTAATGCTCAACTAACACTTTTTTGGCAGGTAAATAGTGGATTGTTGGTGTTTTCGGGTTCATTAATGACAATTTTTGGATGAGGAGGACATTGAATGCTCATCAATGAAGTCCCTTTAAGGTACCATTTTATTTGTTTTATTTTATCCTTTCTGATGGAATATGTTGGGATTGGTTTGTTTCCATATATATATTGCATGTTTAATCATTGTAATGTGGTTTGACTTGAAGTCAGGAAATGAGTTTGTTGGGTAGTATATTGTTTATATATTCAATGGTTTGTTTATGCATGTGATATTTTAGGGTATGTTATGAATGTAGGATTTTGATGTTACATGTTGTGGAATGTAACTTCATGTTTTATGAATAAAATTATATTTAGGGTAGGAGTGTATATCGGTGGGGAACATTAATTCTAGCGCATTGATTAACTTGTAGAGATTTATCGTGCCATCCAGAGGCGTACTCATGTGTATGGCAACGTTAGTTTGTTGAGTGATGAATTTATTGGTTTTGGGGGGAGTTTATGGAGTAAGCACTTAGTCGTGAGAAGCAAATGATATGTCCTTATCGTGACTGTTAGAATCGTAAGCGTACTGGAAGAGGTGGTGGATGAATTTAGGGGAAGGGCCGAGGTTTTGTTTAAATTTCTAGGTGAGAATGATGCATCGCTGCTTCCTGGTTGCAAGAAGAAAGACATTGTATTGTCATGTTTGATTGAGTTGTTTAACACGAAAGGTGTTGGTTCGTGGAGCGACAATAGCATGGATACGTTTATAATGTTTTTAAATGGGAAGCTTCCCTCTGGAAATGGTTTACCAAACAATCTTTATGATGGAAATTGAATTTTGTGTCCGATGTGAATGGAGTATAAAAAAATGCATGCATGCCACAACAATTGTGTTTTGTACAAGGGTGACTTGGAAAAAGAGGTGGTTTGCCCGGTATACTGTGTGTTTTTATAAGAAAATGAGAAATGAGGTTGTCAATGAAGAGCTTGTTATGAAATGCGGAAAAAATTCCTCGCCAAATGCGTGTAGTACCTTCCAACTGTCTCGAGGCTGAAGAGGTTGATTAACAATGCTAAGGATGCAAAAAACATGGTACATGGGAAGGGGTTGTCATGATGATGATATTATCAGTCATCTGGCATATACGGATCAATGGAAAATTTTGACAAGATGTATCCTAAGTTTGCAACGGAACCGAGGAATTTGAGTAAGGCTTTGTGTACTAATGTTATGAATCCCTTTGGTAACATGTCATCAAAATGTAGTTCCTGTTGGTTATACTTGCCATTTACAATCTACCTCCTTATTTGTGCATCAAGATGAAATATGAGTTGATGCATTTGATGATTTCAGGGCTGAAACAACCTAGAAATAACGTCGATACCTATCTAGCCCTTCTCATATAATATTTTAAGGATTTGTGTTCGGGCAGTGTTGATGTGTTTGATGGTTTTCGTGGACGGAGTTGAACTTGAAGGTGATGCTTTTCTGCACAATAAATGATTTCCCAGCTTATAGTAATTTTTCCGGTTATGTGGTTAAGGGCCACAAGGCATGTCCCATATGTTAGAAAGGTACATATTTCAAGTAGTTAAAGAATATTAGGAAAACTGTGTATCTGGGGTATAGCAAATTCTTGCCCTCGAAGCAAAGGTTATGAGATGACACAGTTTATTTTGTTGGCGAAAGGAGAAGGGGGAGGTGCCAAAAATATTGAATGGGATTTCCATCCACAACAAGGTGAAGAAATTAAATGTTGTACTTGAAAAAATAAATCTAAGGTTGGTGGCCCAAGTGATGGACCGTGGAAGAAAAGATCGAGCTCTTTTTATTTTTCGTACTGGGAGACTTTAGAAATTTGCCATTATTTAGATGTAATTCATATAAAGAAGAATTTGTTTGAGATTTTTATTGGCACGCTACCAAACATTCCAGGTAAGATGAATGATAGCTTTAATGCATAGAAGGATTTGGTTGAACCCGGTATACGGGGCAATTTAGCCACGAAGGTGAAAGCGAAGTGAGCGTACCTACCACCCACCTCTTACGATCTTTAAATTTGTAAGAGAAGGTTGGGTTGTAAGTGTATTCAGGGAATCAAGGTACCATTGGTCAACTGTACTAATGCTAGTCATTTTGTGAACGATGAACTGCGCCTTAATGCATTGAAATCCGACGATTGTCATATCCGGATGGAAAAACTGTTCCCCATCACAATCCACGGTATCATGGAGGAGGAATTGAGATTTTTCATCATGTGCATGTGTTTCTTCTTCAAATCCATTTTCCGTAAAAATATTATCAAGAAACAACTTGATGATTTGGAGCATGAGAGGTTATAGTACTATGTTTGAGAAGTACTTCCCCCTTGCATTATTTGGGATTATGGTCTACCTATTCATCCATGTGGTAAGGGAAATCAAAATATGCGGTCCTGTGGGGATGCATTAGATGTACCCATTTGAGTGGTACATGGGGGTTTTAAAGTGTTATGTACACAATCTCGCTTACCTGATGCCAGCATTTTGTAGAGGTACGTGATGGAGGAGATCATTGAGTATTGCATTTGAAATTGGGTTACGAAGAGAGCAATTGGACTTCTGAAACAAGCACACAATGTTAGGAATAATGGGAACCAAAGGCTAAAGGCATACTTTACACACCCTACAATGCTGAGTTGATGAAAGTTCATCTTTATGTTTTGAGGAACAGTAGTGAGACTTCAATATATGTTGAAGAGAACTTGTCAATGTTAGAAGAACTCTAGCCCTACTGGCCATCGAATTAGATACAATTAGAGCATTCTTCAACATTAGAACTACCTTTAATGGGGTGTTTTTGTTTCCTAGTATATATAGAAGCTAGGGTTTTGTTACCCCCTTACTATATTTTCCGAAAATTGAACTCCATCATTTTGTTTTTCAATTACTCCTTAGTTTATTTTCTCTCTTTCTCACCCTCACCACCCTTTCCGCTGAACCCTTTTCATGCCCATCTATGCATCCACCACCCCCTCCACAACCATCCTCTCCGCCGCCATGCCTGGCCTCCTCCACTCCGGCCTTCTGCCACGCTTAGCCTCCCTGTACCTAGCCTCTGTGGTGCTTAGCCTTTCCCACCACGCATGTCCTACTCCATCACACCTGGCCTCCCCCACCGTGCCTATGCTCGGCAGTGGATCCCTCCCTCACCGCACCGCTCCTTCGCTTTCGCTCCACCGCACCGCCACCGTTTTTGAGGTTTCCATATCTATATATAGTAATTTTAAGTTCGTTGCTTTTTTATGTTTCTTGTTTTCTGATTACAAATCTATGTAATAGTTTTGTTTCTATTCATTTCTTGTTTTTCGGTTATAGTGGTTTCCAGATCTCTATTCTTACTTGGTGCCGGAAACCTTATGTTTCCAGCAGTTTTTTTAGGATCTCAGAAATCAGACTAGAGAATTTGGAATCTATTTTGGACCCCAATAGAAGGTGGTTTTCAAACCTCCTTTAATTGAATCGATCAAAGGCAAGACTAGAAGAGACACTTAAAAAGGGCCTTCTCTGGTCCAATATAACCGCTTTTAATCACCCCTTCTCCACTAGTCTGTGAAATGCTACTAGAGGTATTCTGAAATTTATTGATTCTATTTTGCAACAGTGGACAAGGACATCAATAAAACTTATAATAGTGGAGTGTACATTGAATCTGAATTCATGTGGTGGGCTAGCAAGAAAGACAAAAAGCCTATCGTCGCAGTTATGACATTTTAGGGGGTGATTGAGATGATTCGGGAGTTGGATTATGTTGAGTTTAAAGTTTTTGTTTCAAAGTATAGATGGCTTGAAAATTGTGTAGGTGTTCCTTCAGAGAAGTCTATGGGTTTTGCACTAGTGGACTTGAATCTAGTGGGTTAAGAGGACGACAAGTTTATCTTAGCCACCTAAGTGTGTTGGGTATTTTACATCATAGACCCATGCAATGATAAATGGAATGTTGTACTCTATGGGAATGTTTTTCGAAGATGATATTGATTGGCTCATCAAAGGTGTAACTGTGGAGTTTCCCATGGCCTTTCCGTGTCTAGAGAATATCGGTGGACCACCCATAGTTAGACGCTTATGTGGTGATTGATTGTGGGTAGAAGAGAATGGTCATATTGTGGGTGGTGATGTAGTTTTTAAAAGGGATAGATAGGGAAATAGGTTAAGTGTATTGTACCCTTTTGTACCATTTTGTATACCCCCAATTAATTAGATATGGTCATTATTTATTTGGCCCTTACTTTATATTATTTAGTGTTTTTTTATCATTATATATGTCTCTTAGATTGTCATAGCACCGGTATATTTACACATATACCAGTGCTATGGAGCAGAATAAGAGCTCTGTTTTTTCATAATCACCGGTAAAACATCACGCGGCACCGGGAAGTATACCAGTGTTGCATACCTAGAAATTTTTTTACCCCTTCTTCTCTATCCCTATTTTTTTAATAAAAACATTTAAAGCAGGTTCGTAAGGCTTCCTTCGATCTGTATAGGCACCAGTAAAGTGACTAACAAAATCGGTAAACGTACTGGTTCGAAGTACTTAAATATTTTTTAAAAATGTTTTGGTCTCTGGTCCCAAATAATTAAAAATAAAATAGCTGCGTATGGATGCTTATAATGTTCATAGGCATCGTCTGACCTACGAAAGCCCCGGTAATCATACCGGTACTATATACTTAGAAAATTTTAAAAGCCCTAACTCTCGGGTCCCTTATTTTTAATAATAAATTGATTTAAAGCAGTCATACGCAGCTACTTGAGTTTAGCATAGGCACCGGTATATTTAATTCACACTGGTTAATATACTAGTGTGATGAGACGTCAAATGCATTTATTTCCAAAGGCATTTAAAATTTCTTTTGTTATCTTTTGTATGGTAGATTGCTAGATTTAGCTGAGTTTACATTACAAGGGGTTTAAATGACCGTTTATGGTTTTCATATCTAAATCTCTCATTTTCTAGCTTACTTTATATCTAATGGATTCTAATGGATTCTATGTCCCTATGAGCGTTTAGATCAATTTTTGAGAGGTTTTATTTGTATATTGCTCGTAGGAACTTCAGGCCATTTTCAAGGCCATTTGAAAAAATGGTAGTAGATTGTAGAAAGATATTCGCATGGATGGTAGTATACCGAAGGTCACGAGTCAAACGCGTGGTACTAGATGGATACACTGAAGAAAATGAGTCTAGTCTGGAAGAAATTAACACTAGCATGACCCGTGTATATTTGCACGGCCCGTTCCATGCCAAGTACTGAGGAGACTAAGTTCTAGAGCGGACCGCATGCTTTTGAATGGCTTGCACGCTCAAAGTTTGAAGATCCAAGACTCCAGTCTGCGGCCCACGAGCTTTTGCGTGGCTGTACGCTTAGAAGACGAAGACAAAGAATCTAGTTTGTGGCCTGCGTGCTCGCTCAATTTGCTCGCATAATAACCCCCGGTCCGCAGCCAGCGTGCTTTTTGGCAGGCCATGCGGTGCGGATTGTGCACTATTAAATAGTTCGTGATGTCGTGGTTGCTGGGGTTTCTACTCTTTGTGGACTTTAATAAGGCCCAATTCTACTTACTATATTAGCAACCACTAGTCTACTAGGGTTTACTAAGTTCATTATTGTCATAATTCCTAGATCTAAGAGTATGTCGAGAGAGAATGATGCTATCTCCTCTCTTCAAAATTTTCCTAGTTTTTGGCTTTGTCATTGAATCCAATTATTTCTTTTGATTCAATATCTCTAGAGTAGTTGTTTTGGGAATTATTTGTATTCATGACTTAATGTTGACTTTGTGAGATTCCCAGACTTCCCTCTCTTTATATTCTATGAATAGTTTTTCTTGATTTATGCTTTACATTCTTGTAAGATGTATGCCATGTATGTTCTATGATGCAACCATAGATTAATGTGTAGTATACCATCATGCTAGGCTTAAATTTCAATCCTGGGAGCATTAGATTAGGGTTATTGTAGGTTCAAGAGTACCGGGGGGTGAGTGCATGGATGATACCCTTAGAGTGTGGTTCCGATCGATAGAATCTAACCTCATTAGCTATTTGTGTGGTAAAGTGCATGTTAGGGACTCTAATTGATCCGTAACGAGGGTAAACCCTTGGCTTACCCCTGATAGAATGAGCAAAATAGTTTGTAGTGATTAGACTTGTTGTGTAGCGACTAGGGTCATGTCAACCATAGACTAATCATGAGATGCCCATTCCTTTGCCTCTCTAGGCCTAGGGACTGGTGTCCATAGTGAAGTTCCCGAGATGTATCATCCTCACTCTCATATCTAACGGTTTCGACCTACGCAAGGCTTTGTTCCTTTCAGCGGGAGCTTGTTAGCAATGGGAGTGAGATTGACAGGGAAAGAGTGGCGGATCCATAGTTTGATCGATGTAATTTCCCTAGTTCTTGAGGTGATATAGTAAAGGTGAGGTTGAACTTTTGTGTGACAGACATTGGGAATTCCCAACTATCTTCACAACATGTGACATGGGCATAAGATAGGTTTATATATTTTATACATGACAGAATCTAGGATCAAATTTATCAATTAGTGTTACACAAATATTCCTAAGGCTAGTTTATTATAGTTTAATTTCTATCTTTTTAAATGCTCATTAGTTGTTGGACAAAAACCCCCCAATCATATGTTCAAAGCACTAGCTATTCCCGAAACACAATCGGAGTGACAACCGATTGTGAGTTGTGTATAGTTAACTTTGAAATTCTATTATCCATGGGGATGACCCCAGACTTGTCACTAGCTACTCTATAGTGGTTAGTAGTGAGCACGAAAGCAACTTATAAATTTCTATCTTTGTAAAGAAATTTGCAGGTTAAGCTAGGTCTTTTATGACCTCGCTAGGTGCGGATCAAATTTTGGCACTATTTCCGGGGATACTAGCTTTAATTTTATTGTTAGCTTGGATGACTAGTTGGTAGTAGTAGTTTGTTTTTTTATTTTGCCGGTTTTTTGTTTGTTATTATGTTGAGCTCTTTAATTGTTTTCCTTTTTTTTTTCCTAATTTGTGGTGCTAGTGTTTATTTGCACACTAGTAGTGTACTGCTTCTAGTTTATGGTACATACTTATACCACGAACCAAGGAGCTTTACACTAACCAAAAAAACACAAGTAGGCAAAAACGGAAGAGGAGGAGAGTTAGAGAGGAAGTTCCGCAGGAACTGACAGTTGGTTTTGATATACGTAGAGATATTATGATGGAAGATAACAAGAAATTGAAGGAGTTGATAGCTCCAAATTTAGAGAAGGAAACCCTCTGCATTGCCTTCCCGTTTTTTTCGCCGAATGTTACATGTGAGCTCAAGAGTTGGATGATTCAGTGTCTTCCAACATTCCATAGGATGGCTAGCAACAAGCATCTGTTAGAGTTTCATTTAGTCTGTACAAGCATGAAACAACCGAGAGTATTGGAGGAAGATTACAACTTACGGTTCTTTCCGTTCTCACTTTGAGACGTGGAAAAGGACTGGTTGTACTACCTACCGTCGTGGTGTATAACCTCTTGCATGGATATGAAGCATCAGTACTTAGAGAAGTATTTTCCAGCTTCAAAGTCCTTTGCGTTGAAGAAAGATTTGACAAACATCTCGTAACTTCCCTATGAGTCTATTTATGACTATTGGGAAAGATTAAAGAGGTTGTTAGCAAGCTACCGTGTCATCCATTTAAAGATATAGATATTCTAACTATTTTTTAAGGGTTTGTGTGATGATCATATGCAGATGGTTAATGTTGCGTGTAATGGATCGATAACCAACAAGAACCTCAAGGACGCGGTGGCCCTTTTTGTGAACATGGCGAATGGAACGCACCAATTTGGGACCCGATCAAAAATAAAGACATTAGGTGAACTTGCTCACTCTCCTAAACTAGAAGAGCAAGGCCAAGTCCTTATATCGATGATGAAGAAGTTTATGAAGGGGAGGACTTACTAAGTAAAAGTTTGTGGGATTTGTAGTTTGGACCATCCACAAGTAGTGGAGAAATTTGAGGAAGTGAAAGCCTTGGACTAGAAGGCAGCAACAAGGGTTCCGCGGGCACTAAAGCAGGAGAAAACTGCAAAGACCTATATGCCAACTGTTTCAATTCCCAATATCACGACCACCTAAATTTCTGGTGGCACGATAACCAATAAGGTTACAACTGAGGGGGAGTTCCACCTCAACCCTATCCAAGGTGTGAAAGGGACTTCCAACAACAATGGTCCTATCAACAATTTTGATCGAGATCATTTTTGGAGCAATCGCTCATATTAATAAGAAGAATGACATGTTTGCGGAGCATACAAGGAGATGCACTAAAGAGTTGGGCAAGAGGGTGTTCTCGAGCATACCGGTGTGATTAAAAAATACCGGTGTACAGTTTGTGCTCAACATTATTTGATATTATTCTGGTGGGGGGCACCGGTACAATTGCACTGGTTGAATAATTTATGCCTCTATTTTATTTATTGACCAGTGTAGGAATGCATTATATAGGTTGTGGTACTATTACAATTGCACCGGTAGTTTAATGTAAACCTAATTTTTTATTTTTTAATATTGAAATCGATGTTGTTCACACCGGTTAATTTAACCAGTGTACAGTTATTATACCGGTAGTGTTAATTATTTAACCAGTGTCTATGTATATACATCGGTATTTCAATTTCAGGTATCTTAGTTGTTACACCGGTATATTCATACCACTGCAAATATTTATTACATCGGTATGAATTAAATAATAGGGGCGTAAGGGTAATTTATCTTTTGCAAGGCCCTCCCAGATCCTTTTCGAGACAATTATAGATAGAAATATTCAAAGTACTACTAGAATGTGTTGGATACATGAAAATATAAATCAACAAAGTAAGAAATTTATAAATAGAAAAGAGAAAATGTATGAACACAAATGCAATGAAATAAATAACTATGTTTATGACCATACACCTAACACCTAATAATCAAGCATACAATCAATAATCAACCTACCATGTCGTTCTTATCATCCAGGAAGTGCAACGAAATCTTCGCTTGTCGTTGGTACTCAACCATCCAATCCCCACACTATTTGTTGGCGACACCCTGAATTTCAAAAGTATGGTATGTCCCTTGTCCCTCTGGAAAGATCTACAATTTAGTCAGTTACAATATTATTGAAGAATATTGTTTGCAATAGAAATTAGGAATGTTTTTTTTAATGTGACGTTTAACTTTGGGATATTGATTAACTTTGCATGAAGCACGAGTTCTTCCATAAAGAACATGACCGAGTACCTGCAGTACTAAGAACCACACTGAGATTAGTAGTGTAAAGAAATAGGCTTATTGGTAACCATTTAATAAGTTAATAAACGAAGTAGTTGAAATGGAACATTAGGAATGCATGAATTACGTTTATGTTCTCGATTTTCTAGGTGTAGTCAGGTTTCGGTTCCATCATCCTCTTCTCCCTTTGGTAAGTGCAAGGAAGTAATGAATAAAGTAATTTGAAACATTACATTGTTTTACTACATCACATTAATGTATTTGAATTTTCTTGATAGCTATAAGAGGAAATCACCCTTTGTTGAGTCAAGTTTGTTAGTTTGATACCCCCCGACAATGTGTAAATTGTAAAAACCTCCTCCGTTCTAGGTTTGATAATGATAAGGTACCAATGATCGCTCTGGGAAAATTGCATTAGTTAATTAATGAAATGAAAGAGGTTAGAAATTGAATTGTCAAAATATAAAGCATGGCTTACATTCTAAGGTAGGGCACAATGTACAACTCAACTTCTATTTCCTTCATTGTTCTCCAAATAGCGGCAAAACACTTTTGGATCTCCTTTTCCTACCACTCTAAGATCCATGTCAAGCCTCCCATGTTAGAAGGAAAGAATTGGATGCGCCCCGCATTAGTTTCATACACTTTTTCCCAGAGATTCCTATTATAGTAAAAATATTTTTAAAAAATGAAACTAAAATGATTAAAAATATAAGTAAGAATGTAAGGTTCGAAACTCACCCCATCCACACATCCATTTTTACATTATCAATCCATGTCATCGAGTGAAAGTTTCCGAACTTGTTGGCGAACTCAATCAGTCGATCTATGCCCACACAGCTCGTATGCGTGACAGCAAAGGTCATTGGTCGGGAAATTGGGAAGAACATAAAATCATATTTCTTTATCATTTCCAGTACTTCCGCATTGCAATCTATGACGTACCTCTCCGCCAGTGGATAGTCTATCAATTTTTGCATGTTATGGATCTGCAGGGCTAAAGTTATACAAATGGAATTAAAT
>JAULKM010151582.1:0-17225 GCA_032355605.1 Rubia tinctorum | reverse complement strand
AATACACCATTATTATACATAAATAAAGTTATCGTTGGTCAAACATGGTCCGAAAAAGTTGACCAAAAAGTGTGCAGCTTGAATTGAGACAGAGGGAGTATTATATATTCCCTCCGTTCTAGTGAAATTGACACAATTTTCTTTTTCGTCCGTACCAATAAAAATGTCATACTTTAAAAATTATCCAAAATAACAAAGAATATGTTGGTAAATTCACACAATATCCTCTTTAATTTTAACAACTTTTTATATTGGGCCAACAACTTTTTCAAAATATCTTACTTTTTCACAATTATTTTCTGTCACATCAGCTTACATAAAATAGCGATTCAAAAGCAAATGCATTATTTTTGTTGGGATGGAAGTAGTATATGATGGCACGAATGTTGAGTTTCTTCAAATTAAAATCAAGAAGCAAAACAAAAACAAATAAACGAAAGTTATATAATTTTTAGTTTTTTTCGTCAATATGGATATCAAGATACTTTTTGTATGATCAAGTAGAGGAGAGCACAAATTAAACAAAATTAAGAATGCTGTCCATTATAAAACTATCAATTATGTATTTATATATATATATATATATTGGAAACTTTGACAAAGTCAATTGATGAAGACCTTTTTATATTTTTTATTTTTTATTTTTTATCAGAAGACATTGACCTAATTTTTTATATTTTTTATCAGAAGACCTTAACCTAATTTTTTTTAAATTTTTTATCAGAAGACCTTGACCTAATTAATCTGCGAAGTCAAGTTCATTTTGGTCGTGCACGATAATGTTATGCACCACGCAAATGTTAGCAACTTAGCAGGAAAGAAAGTGTCGTGTATTTTCGTGGGAGAGATGGTCCACAAAATAAACACGAAACTTTATCTCCCCTAAATTTATTTGCATCTTTTAAAAGAAACGTATTTCAATTAAAAATTTTAATAAATGCATATAATCTCTTTGTTAAAAAATACATCCCACGTGGATTTCTTACAAATAGTTTTGTCAGATCCAACTAATGTCAATTAATTTTAAAATAAAAATCCAAAATACCATGAAATTTAATTTGGCCTGATATGGAAGTGTAAGATGCCAATTGGGCCAATGTTGAATTTTTCTTTAATTTGATTTGGTATGAATCGTGGAGTGTTTCCATATTGTCAATAAAATAATTCTTGCAATTTCACTTATTTGTTTATTAATTCACGTAACTTACCACAACCATTTGTTTTCACTATTAGATACATGTATTTAAACTTGAGTGGTCTCTTTACAGGTGGCGATCCATAAATTTATATTGTTGAATTGCAATCGATATGAATATAATTGTTTTTGAAAATTCTGGGCACTGAAATTTGACTGCTATGAACATGTTTGAACATGTGGAAACATTTAGTACTCCCCCTGTCCCATTTCAAGCTACAATTTAACTATTCATTTAGTCAAAATTTCCCAACTTTGACCTTAAACTTGAATTGGTATATAAGTATAAATATTATTTTGTGATACATTGTTATATTCGTTATAACATATATTTTCAATTTTTCACAAGTTTTACTTATGCTTAATGAAAGATATTATGGATCAAACATTTTTCAAGTCAACTGTGAAAAGTAAAAGGTGAAACTTGAAATAGGGCAGAGGGAGTACTATAACCTACATGTTGCTGAAAATTTTCTTATAGTTCATGGATTTATTAACTTAAATCATGTGTAGTTTATAATTAAAAAATGCATTAGATTGAAATGAACAAAACATGGAGAATGCATATATCAATTTTGACTTTTGACAAATTTGTGCATTGTTCAACTTATAACATGTACAACATACACTAAACTTTGCACATGTTACACTGCAAATAGTATTTATTATAGTGATCAGAACCAAAGATTTTATGATTTTATAATTCTAATTAACTTCATGTAGATTTTGCATAAATCACATTAGAACATGAATATATTACATTATAAGTTGTATTCATTATTTGATACAAGTGCAAATTTTCCATATTGAAATGAAATAGATGCCAGTGAAAATCTTACCGACGTAAAAGCAAAAAATATGGAAGCTATACATGCTCTGTATAAGAAGCATGCAAATGCTATTGGTTTCACCTACAGGAAAAACTGCCAACGTCTAAATAGAAAAAGGTAAATTCGCGAAAAGTACTACAAGTGCTCTTTTGGAGGACAACCAAAAAGATTAAAACCCAGCATTATCAACCTTGTTCCTAGTGTGGATAATGAAAGTCATTCTGTACAAAAAAAAAGAGGAAGACAAAGAGAAAGAGAAAGAATCTGATTACAAAAACAGGATGCCTAACTGAAATGAGAGT
Source organism: Rubia tinctorum (assembly GCA_032355605.1). Lineage (NCBI taxonomy): Eukaryota > Viridiplantae > Streptophyta > Magnoliopsida > Gentianales > Rubiaceae > Rubia > Rubia tinctorum. The sequence continues at coordinate 14,898 of JAULKM010151582.1, read as the reverse complement.
CAAGTTTGAGCAAGATTATTACACCATGGCTCACCACATCACGGTACACAACCATGAGTTAACAAGACCAACGTGACAATATCTCAGTAGAAGTGAATGGAGGATTACAAAAGACAAAGCAAAGACCATTACATCAATGGAACAAGCAGGTTTAAGACCTACTTTAGGATATAAATACCTTGCTTTTGAAGTTGGTGGAGAAGAAAATCTAGGGCATATGATGAAAGACCGCCTCAACTTTGTGAGTCGAATTCAAATGAAAGAAATAAAAATGGACATGCTCAGAAAGTTGTTGATACACTCTTGGAAATAAATGACAAAGACAAAAATTTCTTCTTCAAAGCCAATTTCAACGAGGAGATAAGACTATCAGCAGTATTTTGGAGAGATTAAATGATTCTGGAGGACAACAAACTCTACTTGGATGTCACCATATTTGACACTACATACAGAACAAACAGGTATAACTTGATTTGTGCGCCAATAGTTGGAATCAATAATAACAGGAACATAACAATGTTTGCTTGTGCTTTTATAAATGAGTTGGCTGATACTTTGGTGTGGCTCCTTAACACTTTCGAGAAATCAATGGAAGGGAAGGAACCTATCAAACTATTCACAAATCAAGATCCTGCAATGGGCAAAGCAATAAATGAGGTATGTTATTAAAATTTGTTACTTACAGAATTGAACACTGAATCTGGTCTGTTAGAAACTGCAACAGTTACCTTACAGTATGTATTAAAGAACTTATATATGTTACTTTTTACTTTAAAAACAAGTATCCTGAAAATGCTGCAACTTCAGAAATTTTATTACTTATAGACCTGAAACTGAATAGGGAATGTTAGATTCTTCACCTATTAGTTTACAGTATGTAGAACTTATGTTATATGGAAAATTAGTTACTTGTAAATTCATGTATTAATCAACTTTCATTTCTGGGTACAACTTTCAGGTCTTCAAGAACACAAAACACAAGTTGTGCTTTTGGCACAAAAAGCATAATACAATACACCATTATGGGAAATTGAAGAAAGATGAATCATTCAAAAACACTTTAGACTATTGTATGAAAGGATGTGCTAATCCAACTGAATTTGAAGAGAAATGGAACTCAGTGATTGCCAACTACAAGCTGGAAAATAGCACATGGTTTAAACGGTTATACAGTATTTGTGAGAAATGGAGCACAACATTTAGCAAATGTATTTTCTATACATGCATTCTATCATCACAAATGAGCGAAAGCACCAACCACGCCTTATGCTTCAGTGCAAACAAAACAACAACACTCACTCACTCACTTCTTTGAGCTCTTCAACCAAACAATCAAAAAGTGGAGGAGCGATGAAGCAGACAAAGAAAATACATGTGCAAAAGCAAAGCCAAATTTCGAAGAAAAAAAGTAGGTATGTTTACATTCAGATTATTTAATATCGATATGTATTAATTTGCCTAGAACCCGAAACTGTTAACTCACAATATGCATTTGTTTCTCAACTACTGGGCATGTACAGGTTTGGCTAAACATGCTGCAAATATTTACACACTTGCATTGTACAAAGGATTCAAAAAGGAATTTTCTCTAGAAATAGAATGTAAAGTCAATGAAGTGTTCCCATAACCACCATCAAGAAAATATGAAGTCATTCTAGAGCATGATGAATCTAAATATGAGACAGTTGAGTACAAAAATGAAGATGGGCTAGTTGAAGTACAATGAAAATACAAATGCTTTGAAGTGTCAAATATGTTGTGCTTTCACATTCTTAGATTATTGCACCTCAACTCTATCACTCAAATGCCAAATAATTACATCCTCAAAATATGGACAAAAAAGGCAAAACAGAAATATGGGACAAGGTTCTTGGCCAAGAAAAACAACAATCAGAAAAACATCAATGGTGTAGTTTCATGGAGGAATCATATGTCCAGAAAATGCTACAATTTAGTTCTGAAAAGTGAAGGAAACTCAGAAGCTAGAATAACCCTTGAAGAAATGTTTGACACGTGTTCAGCAAAAATAAAAGAATTGTTAGCTTCAAACACCAATGTCCAATCAGCCACAAGTAGCCAATGCAACTCCGTCATAACAAGTGCACCTAAGGTAATTGATCCAACCCAAGTGAATACAAAAGGAAGAGGATAAATGTTGAAGTCGGGCTTGGAAAATAAAAAACCAAGAAAAAAACTACTAAATTTGGTACAAAAACACCCTTTGAAAAGACACTTTAAAAGTAGGATTGTTTAGGATAGATGATGCATTTTTTACCTAGATATTGTATTTGTTTTTTATTAACTTAAAAGATTGTATTGCACTGAACAAAATACTATATTTGTTGGCTTACAACTACCACTTATTAAATTATAACTTGCATTTGTTTTGCTTACTCAAAAACCAACATTTTAAAGCGACTTGAATTTTTTTTCCACATAATTTTAGTGATATGAAATTATTAAATACATGTAAAATTACTTGGATTACAACTATAATTTACTAACCCGTCAATTGCATTTGTTTTTTTATAAGCTAAGCTAATCACAACAATTAAACAGTTGAAATAACTAATAGACTAAATTATTTATTTGGTCCCCAACATATATTAAAATACCAGCTTTTGGTCTCCATTCTAAAAACTGCGTACATATGGCACCCAACAAACCCAAAATAATTTGTTTGGTCCCCAATTCTGTTCCGGAGAGGTTTTCCGTCAATACAGGCGCACGTGACCGGCATGTGCCATAATTTTCTTGTATGCCGGGGGGTAAAATGTAACTTTATATTAATAAGTATACAAATAGTACTTCTTAAAATTCAACATGCATTTGCCTCATACAACCTTCAGCCACGAAAATCTTAAAACATCGTCTCCAAGTCGCTTAACCTATCAGCTATAAACCAATCGGTCTTAAAAATAAGCTGAGTACAAATCATCCAAAAACAATTAGAAGACATCAACTTCAAAGCTACATATCATCAAGTTCTTCAATCCCAAGAGAGAATGAAGGAATCGGGGAATGGGTTTTCCTTAAGAATTCTTCAACCAACTCATGTGTCTTCGGGTCTTCAATAACTTCTTGTGTGGTCCTGACATGCTCAGGATCCTCATTTGTTGTGGTTCTAGTTGTGGTTGCACAATAAGACTGACATTTACTTTCTCAAGATTATGCACCAAAACTCGAGTAATAACCTCAATGTCTCATTTGAAAACAAGACAAGCCCTATGCACAGGCTGAGAGAAAAGCACAAAGATCATTCCAACAAAAAATTAAAAAAAACTATTAAAAACAATATGAACTACAAACTGCATTAGTTTAACTAAAACCGTCATTAATTTTAAAACCACATGCACTAGTTTTAAATTAGTATCAGGAAAAAAAGACAAAAAATACTTACATTACTGGCAGCTTTGTCAATAGCCTCATTGGTCATCAGACCACTTGGAATGCGATACAAAATGAATCCTGGCTTCTAAGCAACGCCATCAAATACAACATTTGGAGTATGAAGCCCCTTATAACCAATATTCTCATTACGAATTCTCTCAGATTCCTGGCTGCTACTTTTCTCTTTCGACCTGCCATCCTTGCTCAAAGGATACCCACCCTCAACCATAACTCCCTTATCATACCCCATCTTCTCAAGAAAATGAACCCTCTTCAACAATTATTTGTTCAACCAATGCATGTATAGTGGCAATCTAATAGGGTCAGGCTAACCTCTAAAGGGAAACCTATAAATGCATGCCAACGACAATACAAACAGACAACCACTAATTGAAGACACGTTTTTACTACCAGATTTAAAACTGCCAACACTCTCACATAGACAATCCATCACTAAACCACACCAATCATGATGCTTAATAGTTCCAACATTTTCTAGAGCACCCGCAATCTTCATATCTGCCATATTTCTCGTAGTCGGGGCCAAGAAAATACACATCACATACATAACAAAGTACCTTTTAAACTATTCACCACCATCGGTCAGTTTTATCATCTCATCAAAAAGATTCATATAAGTGTTATTGCCATTTTTATCAGCACCAAACTCAGCCCTCTATCTATCCCTAATATCAACATCCTTAAACACACCCCTCTCATTGTTCTTAACCAAACCCAAAGGACATCCCAGAATCCTAAGAATGCAAAAAATATCATACACATCATCAGGGGTAATAATGTACCTGCAGCCGGCTATTTCTTGAACGCAACCCACAGGATCAAACCTCTCAACTAGCCATAGGATGATTACAACAGGGAGAGATGAAATCTCAAACTGAAGAAACCCACCAAAACCTATTTCTTCAACATCTTTCTTCTGCTCAGGAATGAGGGAACCGATTATGGACTTTGACTTTGAAGGACATCAGCCACTAGAGATTTTTTTTTGCAAACCTAAAAAACAAACTTGAATATGAAAATATTAAGCATACACAACTTCAAAAGTTACTAACAAATTCTTGATACTAATATACTAATAATAGCAAAACATAAGTTTAAATATAATAAACAAAGATAAAATTTTAAACAATAACCAGTCATAGAATCTAATACACCATGAGTATTAACACTGCAACATTTAAGCAAATAAATACAATTTCTAAGATAACACTGAAGGAAAACAATTTCTTGAATAAAAAATATAGTTAGATAGGCATAAGTAACAAATAAACTATGAATATTAACATATGCAACATGTAAGCAAATAAATACAGCTTCTTATCAACATTTAAGAAAATAAAATAAAATTGAAGATATACAAAGTATAAATAACAAATAAACCCTGAATATTAACATATGAAAATTTTTATGAAACAAATACAGGTTGTAATATAATCAAATAATGCTAAGAACAGAAAAGAAAAAAAAGGATATATACAAATATAACCCTATATATTTGAGTAGGTGCAAATATAACCCTCAGATAAATAAAAGTACTAATATAACCCTAACTAATTGATGAAAGTGCAAATATAACCTTCTAGTGAGAAATTCGACGTTGACCATTTTTTTCCCGCGTTGACCCCCCAAAAATGAAAAAAATCCCTCGGACCAAAAGTTGAATTTGGGTGGATAATTAAACCTTTACCCGCTGCCAGACTGCCGCCAAACCACCACCGAACCAAGTAGGGTTATATCAACACAATATAAAAACATATAGGGTTATATCAGCACATTTGTAAATAGTGTAGGGTTATATCAACACATATTATAAAAGCAAAAGCCATCAACACAAAAAACCCTATGTCAAAAAACATAACAAAATAACAACTACGCACAAAATACCAAACGTCATACAATTATCAATCTGAACTAAACTCAACAAAATAAGCAAAATATCATCAAAATCCTTATATTTTATATCATATATACCGCATATCTCTATTCGTGTGACGAGAAGCAAAAGAAAATAAAAGAATAAAACTCAACATCTCATTAATCTAGTGAATTAAGGGGAATTTCAGATGAAGATACTATTTTTGAAAAGTTCTCACACCACCATTTCATTGTCCGATGCATCAATCTCGCCAAAACTCTTTTTTCGCCACTAGAATCACACTTTGGAATGTCAGCAATCGGTAAAAGATGTTGAAATGGAGGTTGCGTATGGTTGGTGTTGATTTTGTACTAATATAACACATTTTTTATAGTATGTGCTGATATAACCTTACATTTTTTTACGAATGTGCTGATATAACCTTGTAAGTTTTAGAAATGTGCTGATTTAACCCTATCACTTTTCATATTGTGCTGATATAACCCTACATGTTATGGTGGCAGTGCAGCAGTAGTTCGGCGGCGGCGTAGTGGTGGTCCGACGGTGGTCCGGTGATGGTCCAATGACAATATTTGGGTATTAATGATGCAAAGGGCAATACCATCATTTCTTTTTTTTAGAAGGGAAAAATGTCTTTTAACAAAATTCCGGCTAAAAGTTGTCGGAAAAGGTTATATTTGAAATTTCCCTTATTATCTAAGGTTATATTTGCACTTTCATTTATCATAAAGTCATATATGCACTTATGTGAATTATATTGGGTTATGTATGCACTTTTCTAAAAAAAAAAGAACTTATGTGTTACCTTCCTAATCAACACGTTCAACAACCTGTTTCTTTGGACGATTACGCTGTTGTTCAGAGGGTCTTCCATCAACAACAGCAACTTCGTCAACCGACACCATTTTTCCAAAAGCTGATGCTCCACCAACCACGCTATCTGCTTTCCTCTTCACACCAGATGTTTTACTAACTTCAATATTCGGTTTCTTCGCCTTCGCCTTCAGATTGTCATTAGACTTGCCCCTGTCTTGCTTCTTTTTGTTTTCAACTACTTCCTTTACCTTTTTCTTCAACTGGCCAAATGGGGACTTACCAAAAACTTCCTCCCCCTTCTTCTTCGACTTACCAGTTGGGGACTTCTACTTAGGACTTAGAAACACTCCCTTCTTTTTCTTAGCAGCTGGGGACATTTTTGTCTCCTGTCTTTTAAAAGAAATGACCACAGCAGGTACAACATCCTCCCCAACATATTCACTCTCATTCCTATTGAACCCATTCAAATCACCAAGACACTCTTAAAAAATGCATCAACTTCAACATCATTTTCTTCTAAAAAATCTTTCCCCACAACACCCTCAACACACTCAGCACCCTCAACATCACCAACACCACTAGAACCACCTTCAACACCAGCTAAGCCTACACCAACCCCTTCAGCAGACCCTTCAATAGCCCTAACAACTTCACCAGCAACTCCAACCCCCTCACCACCAGCACTGACATTTTCAATCATCAAATCCAAAACATTGGTAACAGCCTCCTTCACTACCCCAGCTACCAAAGAACCCTCATCCACACCAGCCACCTGATCATCCACTAAATCCACAGCCTCCCCAACCACTGAACCCCCACCTTTAACAATTTGATTAACATCAGCTGCCTCTCTACTCATTTGAACTACATCACTCAGCAAAGTGTCATAGTCAAACTCAATAAATTCTTAGGTTGATCCACCTTCACAAGACTTTAATTTCTTCATAGTGCTTTCAATTATTTTTTCTTCGGCTATTTAGGATTAGCAGCGACAGAAACCTCTGGAATAGCAGCACCACCAATTCTGGCAGACTTACATGCTAATGAGATAACTACACAACAAAAAAAACAAACTGTATAAGCACATTATAAAAAAAGACATAATCACATAAATGAAATACAATATATAAAGAAAATAAAACAACATACAGAAGCGTAGGACTGTTGAATCTTCTTCAGCTCATTCTAAAGTGAAGGTCCATCCCTCTTTTTAGATTTCCTTACCAGCGGTAAAACATCCAAACACCATGACACATTTAAGATATATAAAAATGCAAAAATAAATAATAAAATAAATGTAATACAACAAAATTACAATCACCTTCAACTCTTTAGGTTTAACATTTTCAAATATACCTTTAACACCTTCAGGAAAAGCTAAAAAATTCATGTACCACACAGTCAGGAACAATATATGCATAACTTATTAATCATTTAACTAACATATAAAAAATTTTACAAAACCACCAACCAATAAGCAATATAATCTAAGACACACACTGTATAATTAACTAATGCATAAAGTATACTAACATATGCAACTTCTAATGAAATAAATACATGCTAACAAATCAGAAGAATAAAAGTACAAATAACGGTTTCATAGTTTAAAAAAAACATATATACAACATAACTAAACTAATGCACACTATAACAATCAGTAGCTATCATATATTTCTTAAATTATAACATATGAAAAACTTTAAAAACTAACAGTCAATAAGCAATATAATCTGAGACACACAATGTAACTAACTAATGCATATAGTATATTAACATATGCAATTTCTAATGAAATAATTACATGTTATCAAATCAGAGAATAAAAGTACGAATAAAAATTTCATAGTTTTAAAAAACATATGCACAACATAACTAATGCATATTAAAACAGCCAGTAGCTATCATACAGTAAATTTTTTAAAGATAAACAGAGTACCTAACTAATACATATGTTATACTAACAAATGCAACTTCTAAAACAACAAATGCATGGTATAAAAACAAAGTCAAAACATGCAAATCTGACTTACAAATCAAAAAATGAAGCATACTCTCAAAAAGTCAACAACAACAAGACTAAAAAAACATACATATACACACAAAAAGTAATTAAATGCGCAAAAATCCAAATATTCAAAATGGAAAAAAATGAACCAGGAGAAGGAGGAGGCTAAGATAACTTCTCTGCTTTAGAAGACAAGACCGGCTCCTTTCCTTTTATTTTGTCATCACCGGCTTTGAAGACCTCCGACATTTTTCTTAGCCCTACACATAGCCTACAACAAATAAGCAACAAATACGTTAAAACAGAATGACGAACATAAATAATAGAATCCGAACGGCGAAAAATTATTAAAACGTAGAATCATAAAAAAAAAGAATAACTTACCGATATTGGTCAAAAGCTACTGACGAAGACGAGGAAATTGAAGTCGAAATCGGTGAGGAATTTGAATGGAAAAGAAAGTGTAGAAAATGGCAACAAATTTGGTGAAGAAACGGCGAGGAATTTGTAAAGAAACGATGGCGAAAAGGAACAAAAGGCAGAGAAGAAAATGAGTGGGAAAAGTGGAGAAGAGACGGTAATTTCAAATAACTGCTGAAAAGGAAGATGAAAATTAAATTATAATTTATAATAATTTCCCTAATTTCTAATTAATTACAATCTGAATCCCATTTTGCAAATCAGTCCCCGATCTGTCCATAAGCTTATGGACAGGTCGCCTTTCCTGAGACTTTCTCTTTTAACTTTACGAGAGGTATATGTCTACCATTAATCAGTCTAGCTTCTTTGTTTCCCATACATTTTCCTATCAAGACGAGATCAAGAAGTTTCACGTCTTTTATGAAAAGAGTATCAATAGTAATTTTCCAGCAATTATATTAATTTGATTAATGACTCAAACCACAGTCCATATAGTATTAAAAGTAGAGAAAAACTCAAGCGGCCATCTCACCAAAATTTATAGTGTGATAGAGATATAATTGATTTAGAATAAACATAAGAAAGGAATACCTTTTTGATTGGACTTATTGGTTTTGTATATATCATTTTTCATATTTTTTAGATTTTATATACCATTTTTTACTCACTATATATCAATACACACAACCACAATCATTTGTGGGTTTTACATTTTATCATGGTATCAATTAGGTCTCTAAAAAATTCCTGGATTTTATCCCCCTCTTCTAGTAACTACCAAAATGAGTTTTCGTCCATTTTCCGATCAATTTCCGCCCACCGCCGCCGTTGTCTTCCTCTACCGTCCGTGGTATCTATCGCCGCTTCTTCTGCTCTTTTTCAAGTTCTGATCGGTGGCCATCTTCTCTGTTTCCTGGTGTCTTCCGCTCGGCCGCTGCTCTTGTTCCGATCAGCAATCTCTATTGTTTTAGGCGTCTTTAATCTCGCCAGTGTTCTCGTTTTTCTTCCACTGTCCAGGTCTCCTCTTCGCCGCCACTAGTTCCGATCCGGTCCGATTTCCGCAAAGGCTCTTTAGGTGTCAGATCTTGTCGTTGTGCTTGTCCGTCACTGCCTTTCTTGCGAGTGAGTCACTATCGCCTTGCCATCAAAGGAATTTCTCCATTTCGCCAATTTCTCGCAAGTTGAAGCAACTTCTCACGAGTTACTCCATTTGTATCGTAAGTTTTTCTATCCAGTCACCACCTCGTCAGCATCCTAGTCATGCCTCGTCAGCGCCTAATCAGAACCTAGTCCGCCCAGTCAGCATCTTATTGTTAAAAAATAAAAAAATAATGAATTTTTTTTATTGACTCGAGTGTTAATGGTGTCACACCTCGAGTCATGTTACTTCTTCTTTCCCTAAATTACACGATGAATGGTACCAGTTGCAGTGTCAGTGGTGTAAGAAATTTGGTCATTTTGCCTCGACATGTCCTCATTCAGTCTCTTGGGTTTCTTCTACTGCCTCATTACCTCATATTTGTTGGATAGCTGATTCTGACGCGACCAACCACATGACTTCTTCTCAGTCCGCTCTTGAACGTGTGACTCCTTATTCTGGTAACAATCTTATTGTTATTGGTAATGTTTTAGCTATTAACATTACCCATGTTGGTAATTCTCGGGTCTCTGATTCATTATCCTTGTTTGATGTTTTGGTGGTTCCACAAATTACTAAAAATTTGTTGTCTATTAGCAAATTGACTCGGGATATGAATGTCGTTATTTGTTTTGATGATTCCTCTTTTACTATTTCAAACAAGTTAACTAGATATGTAATTGGCAAAGGCCATCGTGAGGGAGGTTTATATGTTTTGGATTTTGGTGGAGCTGCTTTATCTGCTTTTGTTGCCTCAAGTGCTTCTAAAGCATCTTTTGAACTTTGGCATAGTAGATTGGGTCATGTTTCCCACCACATCATTTCTTCTTTGCACAAGTCTGGATGTCTGCCAGTTACTAGTTTACTGCCTAAGTCTCATTTATGTCATTCTTGTGAGATGGCTAAATGCAAGCGTTTTTCTTTTAGAGATAATTTAAAACGCGCACCACGCATACTTGATTTAGTTCACTATGATATTTGGGGCCTTTCTCCCATCTTCATTCATGCTGGGTATGCTTATAATGACATTTTTGTTGATGATTTTTCTCGGTTCACATGGTTATATACTCTGCAAAAAAAATGTCTGATTTTGTAGAGGCTTATATGCATTTTGAGACTTTTGTTGAGAACCAATTTTCTACCACCATTAAAGTATTTCAGAGTGATGGTGGAACCAAGTTTCTCGCATGCAATCACATTTTGCGTCTAAGGACATTCATTATCATATTTCATGTCCTTACACTCCAGAGCAAAATAGTCGCGCGGAGAGGAAGCATCGTCATATTACTGGGACAGGTTTGTCGATGCTCTTTCATTCTGGCCTTTATCATTCATTTTGGAATGATGCCTTTTCGACTGCAGTTTATATCATCAACATACTTCCTACTCCGATTTTATCTGGTCAGTCTCCACTCTCTGTTATTTTTGGCACTACTCCTGACTACTCAAACTTTCATCCATTTGGTTGTTGAGTTTTTCAGTATTTGAGGCCCTATGCTGCACATAAATTGGCACCTTGAAGTATGTCTTGTATATTTTTAAGTTGCAGTTCACAGTACAAGGGTTATCATTGTCTTGATCCTCTCACGAAGAAGGAGTACATCTCTCGCCATGCTCGGTTTGATGAGATGTTTTTTCCAGCTACTCATACTGGTTCAGTTTTAGATATACCATCACTAGATGTTTCTGCATTTCTAGAGCCTTTGCCAGTTCCGTCGGAGGTATTTGAGCCACTTCTTCAGCTTAATCTCCCATTATTTTAGAAAATTATGATTTTCAACATGTACTGAGAGCTCAAGGTTTATCAAAAAATTGTTATTGTTTACCACAAGGTGACCAGTAGCCTGACCGACAGTAGCACACGCTGCCAGCACAGACACACGCACAGCAACCGTCGATTCACTCGTCGGCCACCTCAGCCACGAGTGTTTGTCGCGCGCTCCTGCCGAGGGCTTCAACCATTTCGCCGACCGTCCCTGCGACACCATATTCCCTAGCGTTGCCTTTGCCACCCACATATCCTGCTCGGGCGCCATCACCTACCTCAGTTTCTGAGTCCACCTCGAGTTTTGTGCCCACCTCGGGATCTGCACCATCTCCGACGCTGGGTACCTCTTCTCGTCATCTGATGGCTACTCGATCGCCCACTGGCTCACTTTGTTATAAGGAATTTTCATATTGTGATATTTCTGGCTTATTGAGTGCTTTATTTTCTAAGACCGAGCCTCGTAGTCATCGCTCGGCTATCAAGGATCCTGAATTGGTTACTGCTATGGACTCAGAGATGGATGCTCTTCGCACTCAACAGATGTGGGATTTGGTTCCTCGTCCCCCACATGCCCAAATGGATTTATCGTTTGAAATATAAGGTTGATGGCTCTCTTGACAGGCATAAAGCAATGCTAGTTGCTCAAGGTTTTTCTCAATTTTTTGGTTTTGATTATGATCGTACATTTAGTCCAGTGGTTAAAGTATCTACTGTTCGTACTATTTTATCTCTTGCTACCACTAGAAATTGGCCTTTATGACAGCTTGATGTTAAGAATGCATTTTTAAATGGCGTTCTTGACTCCCTGGTTTACATAGAACAACCTGCTAGATACAAAGACCCGATGTGCCCTAATTATGTTTGTTGTTTACGCAAGGCCATTTATGGTTTGAAGCAAGCTCTGCGTGTTTAGTTTAAGCGATTCAGTTCTATTTTGGTTGGCCTGGGTTTTGTGTGCAGCTCCTCCGACACATCTTTGATTCAGCTCTTTGCTCTACTTGTTGGTTTATGTTGATGACATTATTCCTACTGGGAATGGTGGTCGTCTCATTGGAATGTTTTTTGATTGGGTTAATCAGGAATTCAAAATTACCGATCTTGGCACTCTACATTTTTTTGGGTTTGGAGGTTGTTCGTACTTCCAATGACTTATTCCTTGGTTAGGCTAGATATACCAAGGACATTTTATTGCACGCCAGCATGCAGGATTTGGTGCTAGTTGCTATCACATTTGTGGCTTTTTCGCAACTTGCTAGCTCTTCTTGTAAGCCATTAGGAAATCTCACACTTTATCGCTTTTTGGTTGGTGCTCTACAGTATTTGTCGATTACACGTCCCAGCTTGTCTTATGTTGTGAACACGATCAGTAAGTATATGCAGGCTTCTACTGATGACCATTTCTAAGTTGTTACTCGAATTTTGCACTATGTTCGTGGTACTCTCCAATATGGTGTTCAGTTTTGCGCAAATTCATCATCTTTACCAGTTCTCGGTTATTCTGATGTTGATTGGGCTCGTTGTATTGAGACTCGTAGGTCTACCTATGGTTATGCCATTTTTTGCAGTAACCTGATTTCTTGGAGTGTAAAGAAGCAACCTACGGTCTCTCGTTCTAGTTCAAAATGAGAATATCTTGTTATGGCTAACACTGCTGCAGAACTAGCTTGGTTGATGAATCTTCTATGGGATTTACGTGTTTCGACTCATGCACCACCTGTTTTGCTGTGTGATAACAATAGTGCTCACTTTCTTGCTAAGAATTCGGTTTCGCATAAAAGTGTCAAGCACATTGATATTGATTATCATTTTGTTCGTGAGATGGTGTCTTCTGGCAAGCTCAACGTTGCTCATGTTTCTTCGGAAAAAGGGGTTACCTCATCCTCAGTTTGAATTCTTACATTCCAAGTTTTGCGTTGCGACCAGTCTTACGCTTTACTTTTGGGGGGGGGGGAAGGTAATAAAGATATAATTGATTTTGAATGTGAATAAGAAAAGAATACTCTTTCTGATTGGACTTATTGGTTTTGTATATATCATTTTTCATATTTGTTTAGGTCTTATATACCATTTATACTCACTATATATATATATATATATCAATACACACAACCACAATTATTTGTGAGTTTTACATTCTATCATGATGAGACATGAGATTAAGTAAAGTTTTAAAAATTACAAAAATGATCCCACATTGTATCTCATCTTTAACTATTTGTACTTAACTCTTCGTATCATCACAAGGTTAATTGAAACTATCTTACACAATTCTTTGTATTAAAAGAAAATAAACTATCTTTCCACGTGAGTTGTACTTCTTTAGTTTTTTCGTACGTGTCAAAGTTTTCTATAAAAAAAATGCATAACGTTTATTGTCAAATTTCTCTCTGTTAATATGTTGGTTTAAAGTTTATAATCTCCTAAAAAGATACGGTTATGTTGGTCCTGGCATACTGTATTTGTCTTTCAACTGGTAATCTCCTAAAAAGATACGGTTATGTTGGTCTTGGCATACTGTATTTGTCTTTCAACTGGGGTCCGGGGACAAAAGTCGCGTTCACATATTTTAATTTAGGCTTTGACATGCCAGGGATGGAATATAACTGGCCCGATTTGAACCGCAAGTTCATGATTAAATTTCTTTCTTACTGCCTCGTCTAATTATAACTCGCACAAATTTTTTTACGATATTAAAAAAATATGTATGAACGTTAATATGTTTTACTATGAATAATAACGGTAAATAAAAAGTTGATATTTGAAAACTACTTATTACGACAAATTCAACAATATTATATATGATTTTATTATTGTTTATATATCTATTTAAATATATAGTCATAGTTTAACAGTAAACACTGTCAAATAGTAAGTATGCAACTTATGTTGGATAAAATGAGTATGATATAACCCAGAAAGCATATGGAAATTGAATACATATACATAGAGAGCAATGCCTGCATTCACTTTACTTGTGAAAAGAAGGCATAGAAAAAGAACTAAGAACTAAGAACTAAGAACTAAGAACTGGAAAATTGGTTTGGCCATCTTATACCTTGGGAGTTTTCTGCCTTTTGTTGCTGTGGATTGTCAATATCTTTCATTCATTTCAACTCTCAACCGGTCGGGAGTTATCATCTCGGACTCTGATGGGTGTGTAAAGTCACGTGTGATGGATTTAATTATGGAGAGATGGATAAGACATGTGTGGTTAATGGATTAATTGATTGAAAATTTGTGAACTTATGGTAAAGAAGAAAAACTTATCATGTTGGAACACATACCAAAAATACAGCAAATGTGCAGTTTTGCGAAACAATATTACGGACGGTTTTTGGTTATGGAATTGATGTTTAATGTGATATTGGGTTTCAGAATTAGAAACATAATGGAATTATGGTAAATCCCTATAATTATGGAATTGGAATTGAAGGAGAATTATGGGATATTTGAGATAAGGA
>JAULKM010151554.1:0-11344 GCA_032355605.1 Rubia tinctorum | reverse complement strand
TCTCGGATTTGAAACCTGCACCCTATGCTCCGCCACACCAAGTTTTTGCTTCCCCCCACCCCCCCCTATTATAGTCCCTACAGCCTCGGCTTTCCACCCATTTAGTGAAGTAGTCTACTTCCAGTACTCGAAACTTATCCTTCCCTATTTCCTCAAGGAATGACCCCGCAATATCAATCCCCACTTGCCAAAAGGCTAAGGTGACCTGATGCTAGTATCCGCTCTGCAGGTTATCTTTGTATCCTGGCATATTCCTGGAACCTATGACATTGACAAACCATTTTCTCAGCATCCGTCTTCATGGTTGGAAAATATTACCCAGCCCGCATAGCTCGTATCGCGACCGTTTTCAGCCTCTGGTGGCTGTTGCAGCTTTCTTCAAGTATCTCCCTGAGTACTGTATTCGCCAGCTCGGGTTCCGCATACCTAAGCCATGGATCTATATGCCCCCGCTTGTACAACAATTAATTCCTTATGACATATTGCAACGCTTTCCTCTTTACTGTTCTTGCTTCTTTCTCATCAGCTAGCAGTGTTTCGTGTTTCAAGTAGTTTCAGATGGGTGTTGTCTAGATGGTCATTGCGCTCTATATTGCCCCAATTCGCCTAGTATTGATCAACCTTCTGGCTAACTCTTCCACCAGGATAGACTTAGTCAGGTGTGTATGCGTTGAGGACGCAAGCTTGCATAATGTGTCGGCTCTCGTGTTTTGTAACCTAGGAACCCTCATAATATCAAACTCTTCAAACTCTGCTGCCAAACTCCTGACCCTATCTCTGAATTTCATCATGGTGGACTTCTTGGTAGCATACTACCTATTGTACTAGTTAGGCATTGGCATGGAATCTCCATGCGCCTACAGCTTCTTTGCTCCCAACTTCTTGTCTATCTCTATACCCACGATCAATGCCTCGTATTCCGCTTCATTTTTCGAGTCTAGGAACTTGAAATGCAGGGCATAGGCTGCCACTATGCTTTGCGGGTCAGATATCACTAGTTCTGCACCCTGCTTCTTCTACTCCTGATACCCTGTCTACATACTATTTCCATACATATTGGCCTTCCAGCCCACACTGAACACTGCCTGCGCATCATTCTATAGCTTTGTTGTCTTGTTTTCAGCTTCCTTGGCATTTCAGCCAAAAAATCTACAATTATATTCCCTTTTATCGCTTTCTGCAGGGCATATTTGATAGCATGTTCTCTGAGCTCCACTTCCCACTTCACTAGCCTTCCCGAGGCCTCCAATTTGGTCAAAATTTATTTCAATGGTTGGTTAGTCAGTACTATCACAAGGTGTGCCCGGAAGTACTGTCTTAACCTCCTTGCTGCATGAACCAAGGTCAACGCAAGCTTTTCCTGGCTCATGTATCCCCGTGCAGACCCTTGCAGGCAGTAGTGGCGGAACCAAACCCAAATATAATTTGGGGGGGGGGGGGGGGGGGTTAACAGTAAAAAAGTTTTTACACCAATTTTTTTCACTTATACACTGTATTTGTTAAATTACACATTATATTATTTTTAAAAGATTAAAAGTTAAATATCGTAATTTTTTGTTACACTTTTTAATGTATTTTTTTGCATTCAAATACATAAAATTACTTTCTTTAACTTATAAAATACTTTATTTTTAATATAAAAAATCTTTTTAAAGGTAAAAAAGTAAGGCAAAGTAGGCTACCTTTTCTAACACTTTCCCATATAAGAAAATTAAAATATTAAATACTATTAAAGTAGGGACGAAAAATGGGGCAAATGTTGCATGGCATTGAAAGAAAACATTAAACCGCAATCAATAGAAAGAAATAAAACCTAAAACCCAAGACTGGAGATTAAAGTAAGATGACCTTGAGACTAGGGTCCAAAGCCCCAAAAAAGAATAAAAATAAAAAGGAAACTATTGTTACTTCATCTTCCTCACAATAAAGACCATGGAGGACTGTATTTTTTGAAACTTTTTGTGGAATTTGTCATCACTTGCTCAACTTCAATCCACCTCAAACGCTGATGGAATTCTCGGCCAAAAGAAGAAAGGGGGGCTGAGAGCGATGCTTAAAAACTCTTTGGCATATCATTATTACTCATATACCCTTCTCCGACGAACCATAGGGGTGGTTTGTGCACCCCCTTGTCCCCCTTGGTTCCGGCACTGTTTGTAGGGCTTGGCTCACAAAGTACACCGATTGTTGTATCTTGTCTTTCTCTATGACCAATGCACCGCTGAATACCTCCTCGCTTGCTGCCATGTACAGGTCTAAAGTTTCTCCCTGTCGTGGGATTATCAGGGTTGAAAGGTTCTTCAGGTTGGCCTTAAGCTTCGGAAAGGCGCTCTTTTCCAGTTCTTCCCACTGTACAACCCCTTTCTTCTCTATGCATCCATTTAGTGTTTTAAAGAAAGGTAGCGCCCTTTTCGCTGTCTCATGCATGAAACGGTTCATGGCTACTAACTTCTCATTCAGGCTCTGCACCTTTTTTACCGTACTTGGAAATTTCTTCTCCAATATTGCCTTCACCTTTTTGGGGTTCACCTACTATCCCTCATTCGACACCATGTGCTCTAGGAACTTCCCTACCCCACACCAAATTGACACTTGGCTGGATTTAGCATCATCCCTATGTCCATGACATCCTCCACGAAGGTCCCATACTAGACGCTTTTGATCACCATGTCATCTACATATACTTCCAAATTTCTCCCTGATTTCCTGGTCATTTCCCCTGGTTCCATCAGCTTTATTACTCTTCTGCTGGGTACTGCAACTTCTGGTGGGATGATAGCTTCTTTCCCGAAACACATGTAAGGGGATTCCTGTGTGGCTTTTCTCGACTTGGTTCTATATGCTCATAACACACATACTAACTCTTCCTCCCAGTTTCTTTTCTCCTGACCTAGCTTCTTCTTGAAACCCCGGATTACTGTTCTATTTGTCACCTCTGTTTGACCGTTTACCTGGGTATGGGTTATGGATGTAAACTTCTGCCTTATGTTTAGATCTGCACACCAAGATCAGAAAGGCTCACTATCGAATTGTTTCCTCTTATTGCCTACTGTCACCTGCGGGATTCTGAACCTGCACATTATGCTTCTCCAGGTGAATTTGTGATTTTATTCCTTGTTATAGTTTCTATAGCCTCAGCTTCCACACATTTGGTGAAGTAGTCTATTGCCAGTTGTAGGAACTTCTTCCTCCCTAATGCCTCAGGGAATGGCCCTGCAATATTAATCCCCTACTTCGCAAAAGGCCAAGGTGACATAATGTTGGTCATCCGCTCTGCAGGATGTCTTTATATTTGGTCAGGTCCCTGGTACCTGTGGCATTCCCTAACAATTTTCTTAGTGTCCACCTTCATGGTTGGCCAATAGTACCCAGCCTGCACAGCTCACATCACGAAAGTTTTCGACCCCTAGTGGCTGTCGTAGCTTCCTTCTTGTATCTTTATGGGTACAATATATTCGCCAGCTCGGGTTCTGCACACCTAAGACATGACTCTGTATGCCCCCGCTTGTACATCAAAGCTTTCCTTATGGCATACTGCAACATTTTCCTCTTGACTGTCCTCACTTCTGTTTCATCAACTGGCAGTGTTTCGTGTTCCAAGTTGTTTTGGATGGATGTTGTCCAGTTGGTTGCTGCGCTCTGTCTTTCCCGATTGGCCTAGCGTCCATGACCTTCTGGCTCACTCTTCCACCGAGAAGGACTTGGTCAAGTGTGCATGAGCTAAGGCCGCCAGCTTACATAATGCGTTTGCTCTCATGTTCTATGACCTGGAGACCCTCATAATATCAAACTTCTCAAATTCTGCTGCCAAACTCCTGACCCTATTTGTCCCTGAAAAATCTTTTCTACCACCTTTTGATACGTAGCTCCGACATTTCTTAGGCCAATAGGCATCATTTGGTATCCAAAAGCTCCATTCTCAGCTATAAATGTTGTTGTTTTTATGTCAATTTCTAGCATGGGAATCTGATGAAATCCCTTGTATACGCCAAGAAAACATTTAATTAGGTAATTGGTAAGGGTATCTACCTTTTGGTCAATAACCGGCAATGGGTACCAATCCTTAGGGAAGGCCTTGTTCAGGTCTGTATAATCTACATACATTCTCCAATTGTCATCCACCTTCTTCACTAAAATTGGGTTTGCCAATCATGTTAGGTAGGTGATGTTCTTCGATATTCCCGCTGCTACTAGTTGGCTTACTTCCTTGTTAACAGCTTCATTCTTCTCCCTCCATAGCATTCTCCTTTTTTACTTGACAGGTTTGTAGGACGGCCCTACCTTCAGCTCATGGAAGCCCACTTCTTTGGAAACTCCTGTCATATCATCCGGCTTCCAGGCGAAAGATTTTCTGTTCTTCTTTAGCGCCTTCACGAGATCCCTCTAGACATCTGGTGGAATAGATGCTCCTACCTACACTAGCTGGCCCTCTCCTAGCTAGGCTGGCTATACCTCAGCGCCTAGCTTGAATGGGTTGTCCCTGTTTATGACCATCCCAACGGCCCTGGCTTTCCCAGCCTGACGTCCAAGGCTAAAGACCCCATCTTCTGGCTTATGCTTGCTAAGAGAGATTATGTGACACTCTCTCACATTCTTATGATCTCCCCTAATCATAGCTATCCCCCCCTTTTTTCTAGAATTTTAGCAGCAGATGTAGGATCAAGACTATTCCCTTCAACAAAGCTAGAGTCGGTCTGCCCAATATCAAGTTGTATGAGTTGTTTGCCTTCATGAAAATAAACTCCATGTCTACAATTTTTCTCCCGTCTCCTTCTCCCGCGGTCACCAGGAAGAAGATTGTCCCTTCCGGGTAAACGTTTGTCTGCAAAATCCACCAGCAAAGTGTCTGTAGGTTCTAGCTTCCTTCTCGTGTTCTCATCCAATTTCTCAAAAAAGTGCCAGTACATGAACTTCGCCAAACTTCCACCATCTACATATGTTCGATGGATCCTGTTGTCCATCAGCCTAACTGTTACTACCACTGCATCAGCACCAACTGGCTTGTGTGGTATCGGGTCATCTGCGCCGAACGATATCATTTCATTCGCGCCTAACTTCTTGTCAATTTTTGTTGGTTATGGCATTAGTCTTCAACGAGCTTTCTTCTGGGATTCTGTTCTTCCTCCAGTGCTACAGCCTATGATGCCGTATATGTCTGTCACCATCACCACCATATTGTCCTCCACCGGGGAATCCTCTCTCTGCCTTTTGCATCCTTTTTCCTCAGCCTCAACTATGGCTACCTTCTTAATTTTCCATGGGCTTTCTCTCTGTCTGGACTTCTTGGCCTGCCCTGGCCATCCAGTTGCTTGTGAGAGCCAGTATACTTATCCTTTCTTTGATATGTGGCTTTGTTATGAGCCTTCGCATCCTTCGCCAGGTGAGCTAGCTCCCCGTTGCGCACACGTTCCTCTATGTTCTGCTTCAAGTGGAAGCAATCATTTGTGCTATGACCATGGTCACCATGATAATCACAGAAGCAGGACTCACTCCTCTTCCTATGATCAATTTTCATATTTGTTGGGACATCCTATATGCATTTCCCTGCTACAAGGGCAAAGATTTCTTTGGGTATCTTTATGAGGGGCGTGAAAGTCTTCTCCATCCTATCGAACCTGCTTGACCAAACATTGCCTGCTTTCTTCTGCCCGACATGCTTTATGAATCCGTCTTCCGCTGGCTATGACCATCCTCGGTATCTTTTCTCCTTTTATCAAACAAGTCGACCCTACTGAAATTCTCAAATCTTCTCATCAGCTCATTGATCATACTCGACGGGTCCAATGTGCAGTCCCCCAGCAACAGCTTGTGCCTCTAGCCGTTTATGAAAGTGTTTATAAGGAATTGGTTTCTCTTCTATTCCACTTGGTTTGCCTAATTTTTCAACCTTTCCCAGTACCTTGACAGCGTCTATACCCGTTCTTGCTTGATTGTGAGGAGCTCTGACCTGTTCTTTTAAAACTTCATTTTCTGCATAAAATGGGTTAGGAACTTCTGTTCTAGCTAACTACAGCCGTCGATTGTTTCATCCTCTAGGTTCTTGAACCACACTCTGGCTACTGCTGTCAGAGTGATTGCAGACACTTTGCACCAAATGGCTTGCAGTATCGCGAAGGTGGCCATGTTGGTGCAAAAGGTGTGCAAGTGGTCTTCTGGGTCTGCCTTACCATTGTACTGCACCAGATTGAGGAGTATCTTTAGCTTCGGATTCCCGGTGAACATTTTTATCCTCTTGGTGAATGGGGAACCTCTCCATTCTTTTCTTCTAGATTCGTGCCCCGCCTGCGTCTATGGAGCCTTATCCTTGGTGAGGTCTTTTCCCTTCGGTAGTGAGACATAGCCAGCGTGCCACTCGTTATCTACCATTTCCTGTTCTCCCTCCGGACTGGGCATTTCACCCAGAAGTGACTGAGTTTCTGGAATTCTTGGTTGTGCTCCGACCCTTGTTCCCTCCTTCAGGGCTCTTCGTCATCGTCCTCCTGGTCCAAAAAAGCTTCGTCTGTTCAACACCATGTCCCTTCTTCTCTAACATCTTATTTTCTTTCTCCTCCATCTCCTTTAATCTACTCTTCATCTCCATCTGTGATACCATGATCGTTTGGAATATCTTTGTTGTTTGCAAGGTTTGCGGTTGTTTGTAGTTGGTTTCGTGCTCCCGCCGGCGTCAGGGTGGTCTCCTCTTCCAGATGTGTCACTTCCTCCATAAGCACTTGGTTGAGTAAATTTTCCACTCGTGGTTTTATTTCCATGGTGTCTGAGCTGCGTGGATTCTAACAAAGATTAAGCGATCACCACAGACGGTGCCAATGTTTAGCTCGTTTCTTGCTCATATCTTTCGTGCGTTCTCCTATTCCTCGGATGACTTCTAAACGTACAAGACAGACTGACTCAGATGAGGCAGACAGGCACAAAGCCGTGTCTGCTCCGATGCTCCGGTCAGTACTGTTTTCATGTAGAGCGTATATAGTGAATAGTGTATTGATTATGAAATCTTACCTTACTTGCACGTTCCTCTCCCTAGATATACGTGTTCGACGGTTGATGTGACAGGTCCGTCCCATCAAGATCTCTTTCTGTTGTTCCTTTCTTCGTAAGCCTGGCCTGTTTGCTCGCTTACTTGGTGGGCTGAATAGCTAGTATTGGGCCTCTCTCGCCCATACTTTATCATGATACATTATAAAAGCTTTTCAAAGTTGTTGAAGCCTCACATGTAATAAATAAAAACAAATATCAAATCACTCTATTAATTACACCAATTATAAAATGACACCGTGTAAAAGTTAGTCGGTCCAAAATGAAACTTTTGTTAATAATGTAATAAGAATGAATAAATATTATTCCCTATAGCCTAAAAACATTCTATGTGTAAGAGATACGCATAAATTAATAAGAGAAATGTATAAGGGAGAAGAGTTAATAGGTTATCTGATATAACTAATAATTATTAAAATATTTTTAAAGTGATTATTTGCATACATTTAGTTCAATTATGTAATTCTAAATTGTTGTAAGGAAGTGAAGAAATTGAACCATTTACAAAAATTACGAGTACATGAGGTGAAGATGAAGACCTACAATTGACCCCATAGTGATGATTTAAAGATTAAAATAGAAGACCAGAAACAAACACATGAGAGAAGACCCATCCGCGACTCGACAACGCTCGTAGATAGGGTTAAGCCCCAAACCCACCTCGTTGTGGCCGCCAATCAGAGAGGTGGCGGTGCACATATTTCGAGGAAGTTCAAAATTGTTGGACTGATTATGTTATTTATGATCTCTATATTTCCTTTTGTTTTTAATTAGTTAGAGGTCTTATCTTGCTAGAATTATACTTTTTTCTTTTAAATTAATGAGATTTTAGTTAGGAGAACTATTTTATTCTTTTTTAGCTGACTATTACTAGTAGTATATATAGTATAGGTTTTTCATAAATTCATACAATCTTAGATCATTATTTTTACTTTCAGGAATACATTTTTTCATTTTTATTATATATTTTTCATTTTTTCTATGGAAAATTAATTTGGTAGTTTTATCGGATGATTGAAACCATCGATAACCATATTATTAGGTTAAAAAATCATGTTCATTATTCCTATATTGTATTGATTCTCTTGATCTTTAACTCATTGAATTGTGTTGATTTATTCAAGTTGATCGCCCAGGTTAACTAATATTATTCATATTGCTATCATTTATATTTTTGCACATTAAATATGTTAAAGTAGAAATTCATGATTTTATGAGTGTGTGTTTATGACTTATGCACATTGTGATATATAATTGATTACCTGCAATATTCATGTATATTTATAATTATTATTGCTTGTATCTCTTATAATTCATGGTCTTAAACCTATTATTGATTACGTCTTAATTGTTTCCAGAAATTTATTAATAATATACATTATCATGGTCATTTTTTCCGCAAATTATATTTATTGGGTTACAATTGACCTACCTAGTCCTAGTTAGTCAAGGGGGAATAAGCAAAGTGATAGCTTCGTTGAATCAGGGTAGTTTGCTTAATTCACAAAAAAAAATGCATCGTGATGATTAGACCAACCGCAAAAATAGTGGAAGCAGTATATGCCACGATGTCCTTTACAGGACCACGATCCAAGAAAAGGGAGCGCAATAATTGAACCACGATCACAAGGTCGAAATCCTATGAATATAGATAGAAGACACAAAACAGTACTAGAAAACGAATCTCTTACATCACCCCTTATACCTCGGTTATTTGGAAAAATCCAGAAAAATGAGGTAAAAAGTTATTTTACCTCGACTTATAAAGAAATAGAAGTAAATATATTTTTACCTCAATTTTTAAAATCGGGGTAAAAATTGTCTTTTTAACTTAGTTTTCATTTAACTGAAGTTAAAAATATTCTTAGCCGACATCGAATACACGTGGGTGACATGTCATTTTACACCCAATGCTAACCGAGATCTGCCAATGGTCAGCTATGGGCAATGGAAACACATGAGAGATGCACTCTGATATTGGCCTTGTGTTAATAACAATACGAAACCATATCCGACATGTAGCCGATATCTATTACATAGGGCCGAAGGAAAATTAGTGATGCTTGTCTTGTTCCGCTCAGGGTAGAATGTGGCTCCACGATAGATAAAACCGATGTCGTCCATTTATCGAGGCTGGCCAAAGGCTTTGCGGTGCATCTTCGACATCGATTTGGTCTAGTACAATCGATGTCGATTGTATATCTTGACCGATCGATAACAATTGAATGCACACACACATGTCGTCAAATTTGGTTGTGAACTAGAATTTATGTTAAGTAGATTTTGCTACTTGAAAAGAACCAGGTGTTTGATTGGGTTGTTCAACCAATTCCAACACCTTCTAATCTACAACAACCAAACAATGCACAGTCATAAACTAATGTGATAGTCATTAACAAAATGTTAAAGTCATAAAGAGCTAAATTGTCATAATAATACAATAAACAAAATAAGAGTATTGATATCTTGTTACGAAACAACATCCAAAATATCCAAACATACAAATATCATTTAATTCCAAATCAATCATTCATCTTCATTTTCAAATCCTGACTCATCTTCGTGGTCGGCCTCTGATGCATTTGAGTCCCCCATCTCAGTATGGTAACCTCTACCATCTTGAGTGTGCAACGGATCTGTAGGTTGCTGAAATCGCACTCGGGCGACTAACTCCTCACTTCTAGTGGAGTGTGAGGCCTAGCTTGACTCTTCAATCCCCAATTGCTCCATGACCTATCCAAGTCGCGCCCCAAGCCAAATATCACGTCTCTCACTTCCAACACCTCATCGAGGACTACCCCACATTGTCCTCAATGGCATAGCTGCAGATATATGAAACGTAAAAGCGGATTAAATTTTCTAAATTATATTAAAATTCATGAAATACAAAAATAAATTAAAATTAAACCCATTTTTATACCTGTAGATTCAGTCAGGGGTTATTTATCGAGTGTCGAATGTGCTTCCGCTGGTGAATGAGCTTTGTACATGACCCATATGTCATTCTCCCACCTACACTGCTTCTTTGTGAAGTACTATTTATTGTAGTACAACAGAAGAATCGAGGCGGTGGATTCAAGCAAGACATCTTCTTCTAGAGCAACTTGGTGATGAGTTTTCCGTACGGGAGCTTTTTGCTCATCTTGCTTGCAGCGATCATCACCATCTCATTGATGATGGTGAAACCAGGATCGATCCGCTCATTCTCGGCTATGTGGAAGAATAGCATGATGTAGTTGATGGTTCTGATGACTCGATGAGATCAAGTTTTTGCCAATGAGCTCGAACATATACACTTAATGGAATGGATTTTTTAGGTAATCCAAGATTTCAAATTGTTCTCAGCAGATGCAAAACGTTTTCTCTACAATAATGAAAATTTTCTGGCAAAGATGACTCCAATCACAATGAAATATTCCTTCACCTATATGCTGCGGGTTTACCAAAAGTTTAAGAAACTCAAAATTTACATGATAAATCCCAATAAAAGTAATCAAACATATTTTCAAACATCTAGTATATGTATGATTAAAACAATGACCTGAAAATTTCCCTTCAATATTTTAGCTTTGAGGCTATACACATACCACAGTGTGGACTGAAGCTCCAGATTACTTTGTTTAAGAGTTGTAAGAACTTGGTGTGGCTTGACACCAGCCTCAATTAATTTTTTTTAAAATTTTTCTGATCTGAAAGGTATATTCGCAGTTCTCATTCATCAACAAAGAATCAAGAAAACTAAAAAAAATCAATTTCCTGCAATCCAATATCTACTTGCAGACATGCACAGAAAAAACTCAATTTAAGAAAATTACAATGAACATGCAAACTAATTCCGCCCCCAAAGCTACATGTCTCGAGTTGATCAAAATAAAAACAAATAAATTCACATAGCCATTTAGAAAAAGTTCAGATCCGTTCAGGTAATGGAAATCGTAATATACTAAGTTCTCTCTGCTCCACTAAAGTTAACTGAAATAGGCCACCGACGGGAATTTTCAACTGAATCACGACCCACCATCATCGCAATTTCCCCTACCAAAATGAATGCAAACAACTTCCTTCCCATTTCACATCCAAAATATAGTAAAAATAGATAAATGCTAATCTGACGGCTAAAAACACATCTGACCTAATGGCAAAAATCCCCTTCTGCTTCTCCAATAAGGATGGCAAAATGTTGGCCAAATTTACTTGTTCATTCTTCATTAACAACCACAAACAAGTCCAGACAAGGGCGGAGGTAGGGGGGTCTGGAGGGGGCTCCAGCCCCCGCCAAGCTAAAATTTACGGGAATTTTTAGGGTAAATTT
>JAULKM010151543.1:0-17227 GCA_032355605.1 Rubia tinctorum | reverse complement strand
GACTTGCTACTATCTACTTTCTAGTAGTTAGCCGCAATTAGGGCTATAAATACTATCTTTGAGAGGCACGACGATGGCCTCCCAGTTAGTAGTTCTTGTTGTAGGCCTCAGTAAATCAGGTCTTTCAACAAAATAAGGTTTTCTGTTAAATACAATAATAGTCATCCATATTTGACTAATGTAGGTTAGACACTAGCCGGTTCCACGGCTAAGATTATTGTAGGATAGTAGGGCTGCTGATGTTTTTCTAAGCTTAACGATATTTGCTCTTTCAATTACACAACGATTTAGGGTTTAACAATATCTTGGTATGCTACTAATATGGTTTAAGGTAAGACATGATAGCCAATCTCCTACGAGTCCTACCTATGTAGCAGGGTTATTGATTACAAAGTGTTCAATATAAAACCCCACGAACTACCAACCACGTTACATGTGTGAGGGTTTCACAATTACCCGTCAGAAGGTTAAGATTGGCTGTGCCAATTCATGACCGATGTCATTTGATGGCTTATTGTATCCATTTCAAGTAGTTACTTAGTATTTTCATTTTAGGAGAACGATTAGTCAACCCTATTACCAGAGTCAGTTTATGAGCCCTGGCCTTTCATAAGTCAAGATGACATCTCTACTTGTATAAGCAGGGTAATTCATTTCATCCTAAAATTAGACAAGCATCTTACACCAAGTACATGTTTGACCAACACTTGTTCGATTAAGATGAATTAGGAGGCCCGACCATAGTCATATTCAACTTGTCCATGTTTCTGAAACTGTTATAATTAATTCTACCGTAAGAATACTGTTTCTTTACTATTTAACTTGTGCCTCGCATTTGGGCTTACATATATTCATTTTGGGATGAAAAGCCCATACATATGTACGACGTCATGTAGAAGTCAGACACATGTCGGTCATGTCGATGTACAGGTGCAAAATTGGGTGATGTGATATACACCCACTACTGTCCAAGCTCATTTTTGTTTCAACCGCTAGGCCGATTGTAAAAAATCGGCCCATCTCCATTTCCATGCAAAGTCATGTAACGTTGATCATCCTATAGTTTTGTTGAATCGGTAACCGACATCGCATATTGATGATTCAAGTTCCTTTGGTAGAAGCCTGCTAAAAATTGACTTAGGCCCAAGGTATCCCCTGGCCCGGTACATATGAATATCGACATTGCCATGTTTCGTTTATCTTATCTTTCTTTGTGAATTGATCAGCGACATCGCAAGGAGGGTTTAACCGACACCATTCACGGAAGTGTATATAAATTGCTCAGATCAACCACATCACATTCCCAAACCTCAAAGTCGCACATAAACTGACGCTTCTTGGAAAGATGGTTAAAAACCTTCAAATCTGTTAATAAACCGCAAATCCTTATTCATAATCTGCCCCAAAACAGCCCACCCATTCCCGTTCAACAAATCACAACCACATTTTGTTCCAAGGGGACCCCAGAAAAACCCTAAATAAGGTAACATATGCTTAAGCGAGTTATTCATATGTTTGTATGCTTTCATTTACTTATTTAAGTCCTAATATGTTTTTATCTGCGTAACGAGGATGAATGTGGTGTTTGATTGAGTTCTTTGCCAATTTAAGATTATGGGTTTTCATTTTTTTGGTTTTCAATTTGTCATTTTAGGCTTAGGGGCAATGTTTAGGGTTTTTTGTGCCCAAAACATGTTGTTCTTGCTGTTAAAGTAGATGTGCCCAAGGATGTGCTTATTTAGCTTGATTTAAATGGCGTTTTTGACCATTCGGGTACACTTCACACACATATTCGGCTTGAACGATATGACGTGTGATGTCGCAGATTCATACATATGAATATACAATTTCACTGCTGACATATCAGTCTTCTCGACATGTCTGCGGAGTGTATGCGATCTCAGTAAATAATAAATTCCAATCATTGCATGCCCCGTCTGACCAATCTTCACATTTTTTATTTGTTCAATAGATGTCTTTAGCTAAGAAAACCGGAAAAAGAGCCAAGGGCTAGGAAGATGGAATAAGTACCTCTCGCTCTAAAAAGGCGAGGACCATTGACAGATGTCCATCGTCTACGTTTGATAAAAAACTCTTCTTCACCAAGGAAAATGAGAAGCGTTTTGCAATAGTGAGGAACAGAAGGGTGAAGGAGGTTTAAGCAATACAACCTGAGGACTTGGAACTACTCCACTTGAATGTTTTCCTAGAGCCATTCAAACCTTCGAGAATGATGGGGTTGCTTTTCCTCGACAAGCCAACATACGAATTGGAGGTCAGGAGTTCTTCTCTAATTTCACTTGTCTAACCAACACGAACTACCAAACAAGAGTGAAGTTGTGACCATGGTCCTGACGTTGGACATTAACAATGAGGTGATTAGTAGCACGATTGGAGGAGATGATTAGCTGGAGTTTGTGCCGATGCAAGTATACTGCAGGGACTCGTGGCCTTCTAGAGCCAACGAGGATGATCCGGTAGAGGATGATACGGTTGTATGGTCGAGAAGTACTTCAAGATTAAGGTGGCCAACAGGTTCATCACACCGAGCTCCGTCATGATTGATGCACTGGAACTTCAGAAGGGGATGATTTACAACATCACTGTACAAATTCTTGTACCGGCCAGAAATCCTTCTGAGTGCACAATAAATGGTACCATCTTCTACTACCACATCATACAGAAGAAGTTAGTCAACCGCGGTTACACCATCATCAACGAGATGCACACGATAGCCCTCGCTGCAAAGAGTCATACCCTGCCCTATGGAAATGATATCACAACCCTCTTGGAGAAACAAAGTGTGAAGATCAAATAAACTGTCAAGATCTAGCCGTGGTACTATGAAGGGAACTACTTCGACAAGAAGCACTAGCACTGGGAAATGGGGACGTAGATTGATCGCAATGTCCCCAAGGAAAATATTTATGTGCCTACCCTGCCCGGTCCGGACGGTACTCTATCGACACCCTCAACAATGTATCCTTAAGTCGTAACTCCTGTCTAACAATTAGGTACAAAATTCCATTTATTTGCATCTCATTCCGATTGTTAATATTTTAATTTATAAAAATATTATGACAATAACAATCCTTTAATTCCCCCCCCCCCCAAAGGACTGAAGCATAGCCCATAAGCCATAATCATGAAGGACTTGGCAGAGACAAAGGCTCTAGTGCATCACACTTTATGCCAGGTGATAACCGAGTTAGCAAACCTGAAGGCAATGTGTGTCAGTGCTATCAACTCACCTCGTGTGGACCCAAAGATGGTTGGACCTAAGCATGAAGACACCCTGATGATGAAGAGGGCTCAAGGGATGAGGAAGAGAGCCCGGAGGATGATGCACAGGACCCAGTGGATGAGGAGGATGCACTATCCAACAATCAAGATGAAACAGACTTCAGCGGTGAGGAGACCGAGACCGAGTCTTTGGGCGATGGACGGAAACATGTGAAACTGGTATCTAGCTATGGAAATTCGTTGGAAGAGGATGATATCATCTATCCCCTGTCACCCCCCAACTAATGGCCTTGTTTTAAATTGATGATTATGTGTTAATTAGTATTTGTATTGGGATTCAATGAATTTTCTCCCTTTTGTGACATTGGATTTTGGGACATGGATTCTAAATTAGTATTCATGTTTTATGTATTGTAATGGTTTTATTGAGATCGTGTTAATAGTTTTAGTAGAATACGAAAATAGATGTTCTGGTTGAATAGGTTTAGAAGTGATGCATTTGAAGGAAAACTGAACCTATGCGATATCGCACCATAGTCGCACATCCTAATATCGGTTAGATAGAGGGAATACTGACATGCTAGTGACATCACATGAATTAATTGATTTAATTTGATTTTGCCACTGACTTTGACCGATGAGCGGCTGCAATATCATCGTGACTAATTCGTTCACACGAATCATTCTCCAACTAATAGTGCAACGTCGACATCTCTGTTCATCAACATTCTATTAAATTTTAATAAATAACCTGAAATTCATAAAGTCGCATACGACATGTCGTCCAAACCAAATTGTCCACCGACGTGTGTGCGATGTCGATTATTAAGTTTGCCAACATAATCAATGCTTCATTTTTGGGATATAAAGAATAGACATTGAATTAACCGTTTACATGAAAAAAAGGATAGTCTCATAAATATTCAACAAGGTTATTTAAAATAATGTCTATCCCCAAACTAAGTCTTCTTCTTCCGCTTCTTCTCAATGCACACGCCTTCTTCATGGTCTCTCCTCAAAGCTAGCTCCACCCAAAATATCTCATCCAGCCCAACATTACTCGTGTTGGGTGAAGTGTGTGGAATAATGTTAGACAGTGAAGATAGACAGCAATATCCCACAAATTGACTTTTACCGTGAATGACCACTGATTTTCTAGAATCACAAGAATCAACAACATAAAATATCTGTGTAGCCTGGGAAGCAAGGATGTAAGGATCGCCAGTGGAATGAGTTATGGTCAAATCAACAACCGTAAAGCCTAGGTCGTCCACCAATACACCGACATTGTTATCAATCAACTTGCATTTGAAAAGTGGTACCCTAAAACTTGTGTAGATGAGTTCCCATATTTCATCAATCACGCCATAGTAAGACATGTTCCCATACACATGATTTTTATCCTTCACGCTGGTTACATGTACAACTTTCGCAACAATGCTAACATCACTATTTTGTGTATTGGCGTGTGTGTCTCATTCAAGGGTTGAGAAAGTAAACCGTTTCATATCATAGCTCGTGAACAAAATCATAGTTGCAGAAGGCATGGAGGCTAACTAATTCAAGGTGTCACCATGACTTTCTCTGACTACTGTATGGCGTAACCAATAATTGAAGGTGTAATTATGTTCAACAAGTAATTGCTTCTTCGACCAACCCAGGTGGCGCTCTTTGATAGTGGCCATGTGCATATCCACGTACGGGCGAACCACATCTGAGTTTCGAAAAACATTTAGGTGTGTTTTCATCAACTCATCAGGGGTTAATAACCTAGTTGTTCCTTTTCACAAACCTTTACCACCTACTCTGTCTGCATGGCGCATTTTTGGTACACCAACCGACTCTTGATTCTTCATGAATTCCATACATGATTCTACCGCCTCTTCGGTCACATACCTCTGCACAATACTAGCATCCAGGTGATATTAATTTTTCAAATAACCCTTAAAGATATTGATATACCTCTCGAGGGGATACATCCATCAAAGATAAATATGACCACATATAAGTATCTCCCGTACAAGGTGAACCAATAAGTGCACCATAATGTCAAAGAATGAAGGAGGGAAACACATCTCTAACTCGCACAATACGATTACTATTTCCTCCTGCAATATCTCCAATTTTTGACGCCTAATCTCCTTACAACATATTTCTTTGAAGAAGAGACACAACCGGGTAATACACTTTCTGACATGAGCTGGAAAGATGGATCTGATCGAAACCGGGAGAAATTCTTGAATCAAACAATGTGAATCGTGCAATTTCATGCTACCCAATCTCAATCCCTCGTTAGATACTAGATTTCTAACCCTAGAAGAGTAGCCCTTCGAGACAACCATACCTTTTAGGCTAGAATATATCAACTCTTTCTCACCTTTTTATAGCATGTAACAAGCACCAGGAAATTACGTCTTTGATCCTCGATCCTTAGGATCTAATTCTATTTTAATTCCCATTTCAACCATATCTTTCCTTGACTTCACTCCATTATTTGTCTTACCCGGGATATTCATGAAAGCACCAACCAAACTATCACATACATTATTTTCAATATGCAACACGTCCAAACAGTGTCACACGTCAAGGGTCTCCCAATACGGTAGTTCAAAAAATGGAACATTTCCTCCAACTACTAGTAACCTTCGGTCTCCTCTTCTTCTTGCCAAAGTAATTTTAAAAAACTACGCAATATGTTCGAGATTAACGCACCTGTTAATACGGGAGGAGGGGCACCAACTTTACCGCGCCATTGAATTTAGCACGCCGATTCCTCCACCGATGAGTTGTTGGAATCTATCTCCAGTGCCTAAGATACACTGTCTTGCTTCCATGCCTCAACTGGCAATATTCCTTTCCTTCTGAACAAATGGGGCAGACCTTGTGACCCTTAACTGAATATCCAGACATGTTTCCATATGCAGAATAGTCGTTAATAGTGCATAAAAACATGGCTTTAAAATCAAACGACTCCTTCCGAAAACCATCATACATGCTCATTCCAGGATCCCACAGCTTCTTGAGGTCATCCACCAAATGGGATAGGTACAAATCGATATCGTTACCCGGTTCCTTAGGACCGGAGATCATTAGAGACAACATGATGTACTTCCTTTTCATGCATAACCATGGGGGCAAGTTGTAAATCACTACCATCACTGGCCACGAACTATGATTGTTGCTCATATTATCGAACAAGTTTATTCCATCCACGCACAAACCAAGCCTCAAGTTATGTGGCTCTTTCCCAAAGACAAGAAATGTTGCATCTATCTTCTTCCACTAATCAACATAGGCCAGATGACTAATAACTTCGGGATCAACCACTATCCGACCTGCATGCCAACTCAAAATTTTTGAATCCTTAGGATTGTCAAACAATCTTCTCAATCGAGGAATGATAGGTAGATACCATACAACCTTGACAGAAACCTTCTTCGTCCGCGGATTACCAATTTCTCCATCAATCTCCACCTTCAATTTGAACCTAGGAGCAGTGCATTTTGGGCATACCTCCGCATTCAAGTGATTACTTCTATACAAGAAGCAATCGTTTCGACAGGCATGTATCTTTTCATAATCCATGCCCAATAGTACCTTCTTTTACTCGTGTACCATTTTCGGTATTCTATTGCCAACCAGAAGCATTTTCTTCAACACTTTCAACAAAGCGGAGAAACCAACATCACTGTAAGAATACTTTGCTTTCACATTCATCAACTGTAGTATAGCCTTTAATACCGTCATTCCTTCAGGGTATCCATTATATAGAAGTGTTTCATTATATCAGTGAAAGCCTGTTAGGATTGCAACTGTAGTTCTTGATAATATTCTCAACAATATCATCCATCCTATCATCCTTCTCGGGCTGATCTACTTTATTTCTAGTATGATCATCCACATTCTGCCCATGCCAAAACCAATTTTTTTATGATGGATCAAAACCATACAAAAACAAGTCATCCTTCAAACTAATTGCATCTTCATGAACAACGGTGTGCCAAAACTTGTTGTAGGGATACTAACCATACGATAAATTCTCCTCTGCGACATTCGCGAATGCATATTTAATGAAGTTAGTTACAAAAGATTGATAATCCTCACTTGTTCGATCTTCATCAAAACAATGGGTTTTATCTGTGGACATTTCTACATTGCAACAATAAGTACACATTGTTTAGTATCATATCTTATGAACAAGTACATACACTTACATTCATTCAATACATGGATTCATAAGATATGCATATTGATTAGAGTAACACACACACACACATACGTGTTTCAATGAAAACCTTCATTATCATGCTCCCATAACATCCACCATATATAATTATGCAATGCCTACATTCAATCAACCCATAGTTAAACACATCTTCTCATATCAAATGAACTAACCGAGAACCCAAATTTGAATATGAAAATGCGAATTTAGGCATGGAGTACTTACTTACTACTTGAGTGGAGAGTTAAATCACAACCCACATCCCTATTGCCCACCTTCAACAATGAGAAATTGGATTTTGTAAAGCCATTTTAAATGTGGAAGAATATTTTGGGAATTATGATTAACTTTGGTCAGAGAACCAACAAATACTTAACAAATCTCGACAGATGCGACGTCGTTTCTCAGAGTTGTGGGACATTCGGTCTAACCAAATAGTATTGCGATGTCGTCAATTTCATGAATGCCTACTACTGCTTGGACAGACACATGTTACCGAGGTCGTACCTACCTCGGTTAAACTATTTACTTTGAATTATAGTAACATTTACCTCTGCTTACATACAATCAAGGTAAAAAAAACATATTATTTAGGTTTTTTATAACCGAGGTAAATAATAATTTTTACTTCGAAAAAATAAGGAACCAAGGTAAAAGAACATTTTACCTCGGTTATTTGGCATAAGGAGAAAAACCGATATAAATTGGGTGAAGTAATAGGTGTGATTTCTTGTAGTGTTGGTGATGTGGTCCATATTGGTGACAAGGTTTGACTCAGATAACCTAAGCCATGTACCTCGTCGTCATGGTGGCCTTATCCGGCCGCCCTGGAACCATCCCACCCCAATCTAACTTTGAAACAAAAGTAGACCAAAAGTGGACCTAGCCCTACTTGTCTCAACCGCTATCAAAGTTGGTGACCTAGACTTGTATCTGTAACTTTTTTGGTTGTCAAATGCCAAACCCACCACTGTTGCGATTGAAGCAGACCTAAACTACGATTGATTGTTGACACCTGTGAGCGTTTTTATGGGTTCAACATTTGTTGCAAATGGTATGTAAAGCCCCGTACTCCCCATGCATGGAAAGGGTTGTTGAGTTTAAGGTTTTCTTTGGTGAAGGCTTCATACTAGCAGCTAAATATGTTACTTTTGGATTCTGCTGCGGACAAACCACATCTCCTAAAATCTGGACTGTGTCGATCCTATCATGGTAATAAGGTCCGCCTGGCCATCATGAGTTTCTCAAACTCCTGCAATCGTGGCCGAAGAAAGACCTGTAGATATTTCCCCTCCTTGGAATGAACTAATGTCTCCTCTCTTTCGTTAGCATGTGGCTCATTCATGATTGTTCTCGTTTCTTTCTCTGGTTGTAGCAGCGCTGGTTAAAGATGCCTCTAAGACTGCTACAACCTGACTTGTATAAGGAAGAAATTGATACGAGAAACATGACAAAATCCATTATGCCAAAGTTCAAAAGATGCTTTAGACATACTCGATGCAACAAAAGCAGATAAAGCAGCACTATTATAATAAAAAACACATAAACCTCCATCATGATGGCTTTTGCCAATAACATCCCTAGTAAATTTGTTCCTAATAGTGAAAGAGTAATCATGAAAGCAAATAACAGGATGCATATCCTGAGTCAACTTGTTAGTGATATGACCTTTCATAATTTTTCCGGCCTCAATAAGCACATGAATGCCAAGAAATTTTCTTAAACATAAAAAATTATCTCTATGATGGTGGTTGTCGGGGGTAACCTTCACAAAAATGATCAATTAGGCCGAAACCTTTACAATGTAGTGACTATATTAAATCAAATGTTGGATTGAACCCATTTACTCAAAAGAACTTAACTATGGAAACCTACAAATCTAGAACTTCTTTGTAAGTATGAAAGATACAATAAGATTAAGAATGTGGTGTAGAAAATTAAATCAACCAATTATAAATCATACTGGTAAAAAACAAAATAAAATAACTTTTAGCCGTCTTAATCAGTAAAAAAATCCTCTCTTCAAAAGTCACAACTCCAAAACTCAAAATATCGAGCTTCGATACTACCAACAAAAATTAACCCTTACCAATTGAATTGTAGAAACTAGCGCCCCCCCCCCCCCCAAATCCACTGCGTCACAACAACCAGCCCTTACCTGCACTACATCATGAAAGATGTCTATCTGAGTTTATTTTCCTTGGATGTTGTGTAGCTAATGAGCAACCCTTCCCGTGTTTGATATCTTTCGAGTATGTGACTTTCATCAAAAAAAATATTTCTAATTAATGGAGGCATCAAGTGGGAGTGGTTCTATTGTATAGATTGCAAAGAGATTTTCTTATCATCGAAGATTAATAGTTCTTTGGACTAGATTGGAATTTTTTAATTTTATTAATTTCTATCGTTGGTTGAAAATTTACAAATTACCCACTTTACTGCTAAGTCTATTAACTTGTAAGTTGAGCTCAGATCTACTCGAAAGATCCATCCAAGCCTTCATTGGTGAGCATTGGAGTGTTGCAACCAGACTTGGTGTCCAAATTGGTGACAAGGTTTGATTCTAATAACCTAAGCCATATACCTTGTCCGCCATAGTAGTCTGGCGTGTCCATTTTATACGGTTATTTTGGGGACTTTTTGTATTCACTTTTGTATACTTTTGTACTCTAGATGTGGCATTTTGCCTTGAAATTCTCTAAGATGAGTTAGGAGCGACTTTACACTTTTATTACTCTTCTAGGGGATTTTGCGTAAGAGGGCTAATATTGAAAGACTTTAAAGACTTAAAAGACTATCTTTGAAGATTTGAAGACCATGAAGACTACTTTTTGAAGACTACAAAGACCAAGAGGACTCGGAGAAGAGAAGAGGAGATAACTACAATTAGACCAAGAAAGAAGACAACATTTGAGGGCAGAATACTCTGCCTGTTGTGAGTCACGACGAATGTGTCGCGATTGCAACGGTACTCTGCCTGTCGTGAGTCATGACAAATGTGTCGCGAGTCACGATGGCTGACTGCCCAGATCTATTTTTGGACTTCTTGTACTATAAATAGTCTCTTATTCCCCCATTTCCAGAACCCGATTTCCATCCCCATTTTTCTAGCCCCATTCTCTTTTCTTAGTTTGTAGATTAGTTATGTGTTTTTATTAGTTAGCTTAGTAATATCCTTGGGAGCAATGTATTGAGGCTTTCTTATCAAGGTCTAGAGAATCGTTTCTATCTATTTAATGCTTTCTCTATTGTGTATTTAGTGTGCTTTGAATTTGGTTGTTAAATGATTAATGGTGTTAGAAGTTTGAGTATATGAATTGCTCATATGATTATGTGTTAGGTTTTGGAGAAAGTAGCTAATTCTCCCTTTGTTTGGTATGAAATCAAAGAGCATGAATTAGAGCCTCTAATATGGTTGATAATTTGATAATTTCTAGATGAATGCGATAATGTCGAACTCTTTATCATGTTTGTTTAGTGTGGTAAATATGAGAGGTTTATGAACGTTGAACGTTCTTGGATAATCTTGTGTAAATACATGAATTGGTGCAATGCTACCAAGCTTGTTGATTCTTCGTACTTAATGCAATTAATGGGATACCTTTAGGCGTTGATTGACTAAATGGTTCATTAGTGAGGTTTAGCGAGAGATGTGGAATTCACTCTTGTAAACTATTATCAAAGAAGGATAGAAGATTTATCTTCACAACAAGTAGTTAAAGTAGTGAATAGATCGTGGATTGAATGATAGATAAGAGGTTCGGAAGTTGATATCCATTGCCCCCAAGGCTTTCCCATTTGTAGTTTTTACCCTTTTTATTAGGTTGTTGCATGATTAGCATAGTTACTTGAGATTGCTACTTGTTTTGTATTTACTTTCATAACTTAGGAAACCAACCAACAAAACCCCCCGCTTTACATGCTTTTATATATATATATATATATATATGTATACATTTATATCTAGGCATATATGCACCCTTATATGTGTAAACCCTTAGGAATATCCCTCTTCTCTGTGGATGGCCCTGACTTGCCACTATCTATTTAATTGTATTTAGTAAGCAGAAAAGGCCTTAAAATAGTATCTTTAAGAGGTACGGCAATGACCTCCAAAACTAATAGAGCGGGGTTTTGCCACAGAATATATCATTTATTTGATTACTTACTCACTGACAGCACCTGCTCTCTTGGGAAATTTTTGTTGGTCCCTACTTCCAAAATTCAATTCAGTTTTCTATACTTGCATTTTAATTATCCCATTGATGTTTATGCCTGCTTTTGGCGACGGAAATAAGTTGATGTTAAAAACTCATATCAATTTTTACTCTTATGAACCAGGCATACTGTTCAAATTGATTGCAATGTCAAAATTATTTTCTTCACATCTTTTTTTCACAATTCCTTCTTCTGACGTTTTACTCAAATTCTGTGGTTTTCGTGCTCAGATAGGAAAAAAGTGTTGGCCATACGTTTTGAACCATAGTGGACAAAGGGACGCCGCTGCATTTGGTATCTTGCTTCCTAAGGATAAGGAAATTGACTTGCCTATCAGGTGGGAGCGAGTTAAACTTTGTGGACCTGTGATCATCCCAAAGGAACCTTTGCCTATTGAACATGAAGAATTTTAGTTTATATCTGAGGCCATTGGATATAAGATTCTATGGCCAGGAAAACCAATTGGTGACTTTAACCAATAAAAAGAAGATCATGGGGTATGATAATTGTATGTTTAAGATCAAAGCGTAGATATCTTTTCACAAATTAACCTAAATTAATTCATCGTTCATATGATTACTTAGGAGAACAAGAAGCTCTCGACTCACAACTTGCTCGTCGTTGAAGGTGGAAGCAGTGAAAAAAAGCTTGCACCAAAAACTACCAAGGAGGAAGAAGAGGTTATACAAATAATTACATTACCATACTCACATTAGCAAATACTGATAACCACACTCTCTCCCTACAGGAGGTGGTCGGTCATGAGCAAAATCCTAACAAATAATTCACAACCTATACTCGATCGGTGAAAGGGAAGGTCAAACATCTCCCCCAATACACACACACTCGCACAATTCCATATCTACAGGAGACTATTGTTTTCAATACTTAACTAACAATTTACCCATCAGTGTGTAGGAAAACATATTATTGCATCGAAGGAGTTCAGTGAATCAACTCCACCCAACTCAATTTATGACCATCAACTTTCCATAAGGAATCATTTAATCCTTTGCAAATCTCACTGACTGTTGAATTATATTCCCATGAAACTCAACTAACTATATCATATTGTCAAATAGAATTACAATAGCATGTATCTTGCAGGGGGTCACAGAAGACCATGAATACAATGCTATTGTGCAACATATCTGTGAATTTATAAGTTCAGCCACCCAAGTATTTGAACCTAACGAAATCTTCTGCATCCCTTTCAGTGCGGCTGTGTTTGGATCCAATGACTTCTCCACAACCATTTTTATAGACAAACTTAACTTGTTCATGACCAGCCTCAACAACAGACACGAAAGGAAGTGGATTAATGGATCTCAACTTGATCTATGGGCATCGTAAGAATGCATGCTCACATTATTATACATGATGCATAACAATTGTTCATTCCTATTCTTTTTACAGACACCAATGCGATGGGATGGTTGATCGATGTCACGTCCAGTTTGTTGCGTCTGCCCAAATTCCATTGCTCAAAATGCCCATCAAAGGCTTAAATTCACTGCGAAAGAGGTTTCAACTATCATGCGCCGCACACGAGCAAGGATGTACGTCTTCCCGTACAATCGAGAGTAAGTTCTATGCATGTACAAAATTAAATAAATTGAGGTATTATTAGTTTCTCGTATCTTTAATTTTTTTTTGCAAAGTTATGCATTAATAATCACATCAGGTACTTTCTTGTTTACTATTGTAGTAGCCATTGGTTTTTTATAGTCTTTGTGTTGGAACATGAACGAGTATATTGCATCGACTCGATGAATGGGGGAATTGGAAAATGTAACAAGACCTGCCTTCAATCTTTTCATTCGTAAGTTGATCATTTTTTCCCAACTCCAGCAAAATTACACCTGATTAAACTATTACAATCCATACACATGTTTTCGTATTCATATATTGATAAAAATATTTTTCAGTTACTTCTAGGATTGCAACAAAATATCAACTGTACGTCAATTTAGATCAAAGTAAAACCTACCCACCAAACTATACATGGAATGTGATAAACATCAATGTACGTATTATCTCATACAATTGTAAATCCTATGTCAATTTCATGTTCATAACCATTTAAACAATTCATTTTCCTTATCAGCACAAGATTCGGCGTAGTACTTGGTAATGTGGATACCATTGCATATATTATATGGAAAAAATAGTTAAAGAAGTGCATGGGATTGACATAATTCCGATATGTTTTCTTATGCTAATTTTTCCTATGTGTAATGTCCGCCACATGTGGAATATAACATTCAATTTAATACATATTTCAGAAATTTCTAGAAGATCGCACACCTTTGGGGAGAGAAATTACGCATCATTGCTCTTAGTTGGGTTCGTATTTTCGCGAATTTTTTTCCCCATTGCATGGCTCAATTGCATGTGAAACAGGGAATTGAATTCATTATTGGATAGGTTCATGATTATATATATACCATCACTTAGTATTTATTTTTATAGAAGGTAAATGTCCCCAACATTCGATACACATCATCTCCAGGAAACAATATGTCGTATCTTATGTAGGGTTGTCAACATAATTTTGGCAACCATTGACCACGTTCCTGTACTCCATCACCTAGTAAATTACATTTGATCATATTCAATAGCCTTTTGCTATATCATTGTTGTTTATGTCCGATGAATTGTGAGTGTTGGGATTTTGTGTAATATAATCGGTGCACCGATTTATTACATTGCACTAAAAACTGGGAATTTATTGAAATGTTTTTTATTGTTGCTAGATGTGGTCATATAATCGTTGTTGGACTGTTCTACTATTTGAGGTGAAGTATTAGAGCCGCTGCTCGGTGCTGCGGTCAGCGCCCAATCTGAGTGTTCTGTTTCCCCAATCAAACTACTAGAGCAGCTGAGCGTAGCTGCGGTCAGTGCCCAATTCTAGTTTTGTTTTACCTAAATCGAACAATAGAGCAGCTGCGGTCAGCGCCCAATTGCAATTCCAAATAAAAAATCGGTGACAATTTCAACAACAGTTTTCTAAAAACTGGTGCAAACAACAAAATCGGTGCTAGATTTTATCATAGACGTTTACAAACTGGTGCAAATTTAGCACCGATTTTTTAGACTGGTGCTAATATATGAAAACATGTACATCTATTTCAATGGTTTTATAAAACTGATACTAACCAAAATAACCAGTGCTAAATTTTACACCGGTTTTTCTGACCGATGCTAACAAGAAAACAAGTGCCTATTTAGCACTGATTTTATCAAACAGGTGCTAACAAAAAATGGTGCTAAATCTAGCACCGGTTTTATTGACTGGTGCTAACATGATAAAGAGTTCCAATTTATCACCGATTTTATTAAACCTGTGCTATCCAAAAAAACCAATACCAAATCTTGCACCAGCTTCTCAAAACTAGTGAAAACGTTTCACCGGTTACTTAGGCACCAGTTTTTTTGCACCCCCAAAAATTGGTGCTACACTTCCAAAAAATCGGTGCTAGAGAGACATTCGTGTGATGGTGTCATTGGGTTAGTCCGGTCCTTTATATTCACATACTATTGTAAGTGCATTAAAATCTCCAATAAGAAGTTTGTTAGTGCCGTTTATTTATTGGAGATCAGACCAAAGGTTCTTTCTATCCTTCCTGTTTGTTGCAGCATGAATAAAAACAATATTCATGTTGCTATTCAGAGTATGATGGCTAATGGTTACCTCGGTAAGCTGGTATATTTGTTTTCCTATTATTTTCTTAAAAGAGTCATTCCATAATATCCACGTGTTATTAATTTGGATACTATGCGTTCTGTCAAAAAGGAGTTTCCTTCTATATGCATCAATGGTATCACGTTTATGCTTAGGCTCAAATACACATAAAAATTGGATTTTATGAACGTTAATTAACTTTCTGAGTCTATCAAGTGATGTATCTATCCCTCTAAGATTCCAGACTAAGCATTTTATTCCTATGGCCTTATTAATCATGGAAAATCATGTTTTTTATTATTTTTGAGGAAGACCTAAGTTTCATTTTATTTAGCTTGTTGAACATGGTTATCTTTCTAGATTTAATAGGCTTTAGATTAAAAGTTGAGGCACTTACCTCATCCTTCTATAGCACTTGAGTGGTTGAGTCTGCAAAGTCATCTTCGTTTGTGTTTTGTTCATCCGCCAGTATGCAAAACATGTTCTCATTTTGGGGACTGGATCTGACAGAAGATGAAAACTTAGCAGTAAAATCCTCTATTAGGTTGGGGATCATACCTGTGAGGTCGTCTTTGGCATATTCCTTGCTCAATGTGGTGTTTGGAGTCAACTGTGACTAGTCTTTCGAAACTTTTCCTTCCACATGTTGGTCACTAGTTTCTGTATGCTGGATCTTTGATGTCCTTTCTACTTGTACCTCAAATTCAGTGTTTGTTACTTCCATAATTTGGCAGTTAAGATTGGTATCTGAAGTGGTAGGGAAGGCTGGGTATTCTTAGTTTTCTCTAAGTTTGGTGTTGGTGTTGAAATCTCCATCTTAGGAATCAGACTAGGATTTTTTCCATTTTGTTTAAGAACTTGGTTACTTTCTAAGGCCTTGTTCTGATAGTCAAAATCCTTTTGTTTCTGAGAGGCTGAAATATCGGAGGTGTTGTTTAGGTGGTTTATTGCCTTCCAGGTGACATTTGGATCATTCTTAGTGACTGGTTTCAGTTTTAGTTTAGGCTTAGGGATAAGGTGTGGATTCAGAATCCTACAATTGGCCATCTCATGTCCTGTTTTCCTATAATGTGTGCAGTATAGAGGTAGGTTATCATATTCTATGTTGTACTTTGCATTTTCTATGGTTAAGCCTAGCCTGATGAAGCCAGGTAGTTAAGCCTGCAGATCCACCTCCACACATAGCTTCAGAGCAGATGGTCATGTTGGCCTCTCAGTGGCAGGATCCATTTTGATAAAATTTCCAACCTGGTTTCCGATAGCTTGGATTGACTCAACATTGTACTA
This sequence comes from Rubia tinctorum, assembly GCA_032355605.1. Classification (NCBI taxonomy): domain Eukaryota; kingdom Viridiplantae; phylum Streptophyta; class Magnoliopsida; order Gentianales; family Rubiaceae; genus Rubia; species Rubia tinctorum. The sequence goes on along the minus strand of JAULKM010151543.1, from coordinate 569 downwards.
GTAAAGTGAAACATTTCAAATTGTAATCCACACAGGGACGATTGAGGATTCCATGTTTGGCATGAAATCTGGCATCCATCTCAGTACCCTCATGTTGATTCCATTGAAAGACCAAATCGCCTTTTTCCAGCAGCGCTGAAAATCCACTTTTGATTGGAAGCAGATAAGGATCATTTTGAAATCAATTACCCCTAATTGGTAGCTTCCGATAAACCCTATGGTTTTGAAGTCTTGTTCGATTCGATCCATTGGAGGCCTGCCCTTTGGGAAGTTTCCCATCAAAGCATTCTTGTAGTGGGATGAAAGCTTGGTTATCTGCTCTGTCTTGAAAAGAACCGACAACTCTCGTTTGATGTTTGTGATTAGGTTGATTTGGGTGGATCGAAGAGTAGTGGAGATTGATGGGTTTCTGGTTTAGAGTGCTTGTGCGAAAGTTTTGCTAGGCTGAGCCGCCATGGCGGCACTTAGTTAGCCGTTCCGATGGTGATTTCCCGTTTGTCATGGGAAAGTAAAAGTAAAAGTAAAGTAGCTAATTTTTTTGTTTTTTTAGAGAGAAGTGGGAGAATAAC
>JAULKM010151505.1:0-17228 GCA_032355605.1 Rubia tinctorum | reverse complement strand
GAGAAACCTTGTAAGTGTACCCTGCGGGCTAGACGCTTATAAGTCGAGTTGAGTGTATCCTGCGGGCTAGACGCTGCGATTCATGCATTTATTTGAGTTGGGCGAGATCCTCAAATAAATAAATATTTGATTTTCCGCAATGCAGAGTCTTCACAAGGAGATTCATATCATTGACTGACAAAATATGTCGAATGTTGCTGTCTTTCTTTCTTCTTTACTAGCACCGCATTGATATCCAAGAATGTAGCAGAAATATACAGAAACAACATTTTGCCCCTCTCCGGTTTCATGAGTGTTGGTAAAACTCGAAGGTGTTCCTTTAGCTGCTCGAATGCCTCCTCACATTTCTCAGTCCACTCGAACTTCTTTGCTCTCCTAATCACATCAAAGAAAGGTAAGTGCTTTTCTTCCCCCTCAGAAAGGAACCGACTTAAGGCTGCCAAAGACCCAGTCAGTTTTTGGACATCTTTCAACGTTTGCAAATTCTTCATTTTGATCAGAGCCTCAACCTTCTTGGGGTTGACATCGATATCCTTCTCAGACACAATAAATCCTAGGAATTTCCAGCCCCCACTCCAATCACACATTTGGTTGAATTCAGCTTTTATGTTTTCCCCTCGAAGATCCTTGAACGGTTTCTTTAGATCTACCAAAAAAATTCATGACTCGTACTCTTAGCAATCATGTCATCCACATACATCTTAATGTTTCTGCCTATCTTCTTCTTTAAAAAAATTTCCACCAGTAGCTGGTAAGTCGCTCCCACATTCTTAAGACCAAACGACATCTTTTTATAGAAAAATGTACCCACATCTGTGATGAACGTTATTTTCTCCTTATCCTCTTCTGCCATCAGTATCTGGTGATATCATTGCATCAAAGAAATCCAAGACCTGATATCCAACTGCGGCTTTCACCAACTTATCAATTGGCGGCAAAGGATAACTATCCTTTGGGTAACACTTATTCAAATCAATGAAGTTAATGCTTATTCGCCAAGCCCCATCATGTTTGGCACCATCACCGAGTTATCTAGCCATTTTGGATAAAACACCTCCTCGATAACCTCTACTTTAGGCAACTTCTCGACTATAAATTAATGGCTTTTGCCCTTTCCGGGGAAAATACTCTTCTCTTCTGCTTAATCAGCTTTATCGAGGGATCGGTATTCAGCTTATGGACTACCAACTTAGAAGGTACCCCGATGAGATCAGAAGTACACCAAGAAAATACATCACCACACTCATCAAGAAGAATTCTCAATTTCTCCTTAACATCTCCAGGCATCAACTTTCCGAAGGCTAATGTGCCCAGATCTCAGATGGGAAATTGTTTAGTATCAGATGGACCAAATTCTCCATGCACCAAAGCCACATCTCTCATCTTCCTTGCTCCCTTTACTGCTGTTAAATTAAAAATTTTAGTTACCACCTGATTTCATTGAATGTCATTTTTCCCTTTGTCGATGGGAAACTTTATCATCAAATGATACGGGGATCACACAGCTCGAGCTTGGCACATCCATGGTCTTCCCAGGATCACATTGTAAGGTGAGTATACATTGATGATAGTGAAGTTATAGCCTATCGTCACCCCATTTATGCCCATCAGCTATTCGCATCAACAAGGTGATCTCTCCTAAAGGAAATACAGTTTTACCCGTAAAACCAGCTAGTAGCGAGGCAGATTTTTTTAGATTACTGCGACCTATGTCCAGTTTGGTCAAACCAATTTGCAAACATTACCTCGATACCACTTCCATCATCAATGAAAACTCTCTTCACCAACGATTTTCCAATGACAGTCGAGACCACCATGGGATCAGCATGTGAATTTTGATTCGGAACCGCATTTACTTTCGAAAACATTATTGTCTCATCCTTTAGAAACCTCTTGTGTCGTGGCTCCCCAGCAAAATATGGCAAGAATCAGCCTTCATAACCATATTCGAAGACCTCTCCCCACAATCCCATTGATTACATTAACCACCCTATGAATTATCGGGTTATCCCAATTTATGTTCTCCTAATTCCCAACCGATTTATCACAAGGTCGCTCCTCTCCTCTCCTCTTTCCTGACCTTGATCTTGAGGCCTTCTATCTGTTTTTTATCAGCTCTACCCTTATTATTATGATAATTCTTACTAAATGGCTACCAGGCTCAACGTTCATTCTTTGGCCTCAGGGGTTCCCCACGATCTTCTTGACAAGGCCCTGAGCCTTGAAGTCAACCTTTCCTCGCACATATCTCAGTCACCATCCTGAGATGGCTATAACCATTCGCATTGTGTCCATAATATTTGTGGTGGTCGCAATACGTGTTAGTCACTCTTCTTGCTACTGTTGCAATGGTTGTATCCCTCATAGGTGGAGGTGCTCGAAATACACCCCGATGTATACTTAGAGTCTGTGCTGGAGATCTACTCATGGGCATATATCTCTCGAAGTTGGGCCTGGCTATTTCCACTGGCTTCTTCCCTTGATTATCATTAACCTTCCGTTGCTTATTAACAAAGACTTCTCTCTTTGTTTTGGCAGTCTCCTCTACCTTCGAGTACTTCTCAACAACTTCTTAAAGCTTTTGTAAGGTTCGAGGAGTGTTGGTGGTTAACTTCTTATATAATTCCACATCCTGCATCCCTATCAATTGCCCTTGGATCACTCATTCTCCGTACTTTCCACTAATCTGATACTGTTATCAACGTATCTATGGTAAAAAGACTTCGTAGTCTCTCCCTTGTTTTTGCTTGGTTTGGTACAACTCGGGAAAAGTCTTAGTGAACTTCTCCTTCTAAGCATACTGACTTAAAAGAGCTCCACTGAAATCTCGGTAAGAATACATAGAACCCCGAGGCAACTTGTTAAAAAATTCTTGACCCTTCCCTATAAGGTAACTCCCAACAAGTTTACACGTCAATATCTCCTCAAAATCCCGCGAATTTATGAGAGTCAGAAATGTTTGAATGAACTCTCGAGGATCCAAATCTCAACCATATGGAGGTAGTCCCTCGGGAAACTTTGTGTTCACGGCTATCGAACTGAGGTCATCAACGTACTAAAAGAAGAACCTACTGCTTGCCCCATTGGTCCAATCAATATGTCCAATTATCTCCTCAATAAATCTCCAATGACTCCCCCTGATCATACTGATGGTGGATTTCTAAGCAGAAATGCAAACCTCAAGTAATCTCTCCATACATGGTCTAATACACATGGACTGGGAACCCATGTGACCTGGTTGTGCCCAGGGTCCCATGGCTCCCGAATGCATCGGAGGTTTCCCAAAAAAGCCATAAGGTTTTTGACCAGGCATGGGATTATGTAAACATGTACCACTATATCCTTGGATCCCCATGGAAAACACTGTTCCATATCCTTTCGAATCCGGGGAAAGCAACTGTTGGGATAACTAGCATAAAAAAGGGCATCGAATACACCATCCCTTGAGAGTAATCCAGAAATAAGGGTTGGGATCACGGTTAAGCCACCTCCTCAGCATATCCAAGATATGGGAATGCCAACATGGGTTGAGACATAGGCCTTATTGGCACTTCCATAACTGTTGAGGGTACCAAGCTCCTCGAGGCCCCATTGGCATCGGGGGAGGAGTAATATGGTACCCTGCTGGTACCAGCATTTACGCCACTTGCGCCAAATATGGCTCTAAAATAGCAGCTCCCATGTCTCGGTTTGCCCTAAGAGTCCGTTCATAAGTCTCGATGTAAGAATCACCAGAAACCTCTGTAGAAGCCCATCCCTTTCATCACCAATTGGCGGGTTTTGCAAAGGGCATGTGTTTCCAACTCCTACACCAATCCAAACTAATATCCGGTTGCCTCGAGGATCCGGCCACATTGGCTCGAGACCCCTCGACAGGCGGCGAAATAGCTCCAATCGAGACTTGCACTGTGTCTCGTGCTCAACATTCTGCGCAGCTGGGGGGTTAGCCATCTTACTCTTTCTCCCTTACGGGGATTGTACCTCGTCACCAACACTTGTTCCCTTGAGGTTCAAACCCCTTCTCCTTCGAGTAGTTGTAAAAGTGGACATAAACCAAGAGACTTAAATCTGACTTCATCGGTCCCACCGGGCATGTCAATTGATGTGTTTCAAAACCGACTAAGTTGCACCGCAAGTCCCTTGATCACGATCAGGAAAGAAACAAGTCCCTGAGTGTTCCAGGGCAAAACTCTCTGATGCTTAAGTCAGTCAACTGTATGAATACTGTATATAGAGAATGCTTGTTTAAATGTAGGCATACCTTGTATTTATATCTGATTGCTCTAGTAGTATTTTCCTTTAACTCTACCTCTTAACTACCAATAAATAGGGACATTATGTTTGACCATTTCCTTTATGCTTATTAGTTGAATAGGCCCAGCAACTGATTATGGCTCATTAGGTTTAAACCATCATCATGTGTGTTTCTGAATAGGGCAAATCTAAGTACAAGTAGAGAAATTTTAAATGCATGTAAACTTAATGAAAGATTTACTATATTATCCTTATAACCTGCATTTAAGAGTTTTGGACCTGGAATTAGGAAATGTTTCTAACTATTTAATTTAGTTCTAAACAAATTCTAATTCTTAAAATATTCCCCTATAATCTCAAAAAACGTTATCAACCACCTCATAATTTTATCCATTTTCAACTTGTACTTTTTAATAGACAGGTAAAATGCAACGACTGTAAATACAGGTCAAGTTCAATCTCACTTGTGGCATCAATTCATCACTGAAAACATGTCATATTTTTTAGTTGCATGAAGAGTTCTAACAATGGTGCCATTAAAGGCTTATGTCAGATTATTCCTGATAAAAGTGATAAACTCATTGATTTAATTTACAAATTAAGAGTTCCCGGAAGCAAATACAGTACATTATCATGACTCGCATACTTGTTCTAGCTTCAAACAAAAACGTATGAAATTTTACCCCTGCAAACAGCCAAGTCCACTACAGTATGATATTGATCATCCGAGTCTTCCATGTTGAGAGCGGGCAAGATGGTTGGCTTCAATCTGTCTCGTAAGCAACGACATACAGTAACGTGAATTACCTTGAAGATTTTGGTGTGACACTAGAAACCTACTAAAGAAACTATAGCGGAGCCTAATTCAACATGAAATGCAATAGACGTATGAAATTTCCCTTCGCAAAATTCTTGAACATAGAAGAATGTAATTGTGTGAAGTAAAAGTACTTTTTTTTGGGTCTAGAACAGATAGTATATATGCTTCTATAACGAAATTTATTATTTCTATTTCTTTAATTAAATCACTAGTATATTGTGATAAATTGTCGTAACTAAATTATTTTGACCATTAAGCGTGAACGCTGAATGTCAGTCATATACTACCAACATTTTGATCACATTCAGTTTTTAGCTTTTGACTTGTTTCTCTAACAGTGACGACCCATCTCTTCATTGTTCTTGTCGCCGCTAAAGTATATGATCTAGTGACAATGAGGCTCTTAGTGACAACTTTTTACTGATGAGTTATTTCATCGCTACCATATTAAAGACTTTGAACGAGTCATTTTGGTAATTATTGCAAGATTTAGTGACGAATGACTTGTAAATCTGTCACAAGATACGTTTACTGTGATCATTTTGACTAAACTAAACCCAAATTGTCTAAAAATAACATACTAATATTATCACATGTTACTGATTTTTCGCCCTCTTGTGAGCAATGTCAATGTCAATGTGTTTCGCCCTCTTGTGAGCAACCAGATTCTGGGCCAAAAAGATGGCACTATTGTTGTCACATAACAGTAGTGGTGAACCAGAAAATGGAAGACGTAGATCGCGAAGCAAATGAGTCAGCCAAATAACCTCTGAAGCTGTGTTGGCTAGTGCTCAATACTCGGATTCTGTGCTGGAACGTGAAACTGTGGGCTGCTTCTTGACACTCCACGAAACAAGGTTTTCATCAAGGAAGATAGCATCCCGGAGGTGGAACAACGAGTCTCGAGACACCAGGCCAGTCAGCATCAGAATACCCTAAGACCTTCAGAGTACTGACCGAACGAAAAGAGAGTCCAAAATGTAGAGTTCCTCGAACATACCAAAGAATTCGAGTGACTGCAACATAATGATCATCACGAGGATCCTGGAGAAATTGGCTGATAGTATTGACCGAAAAAGATATATCAGGGCGAGTTATAGTCAAATACTGTAGAGCTCCCACCAGAGATCGGTATAAGGTTGGATTCCGGAACGAAGGACTGGTTGAACTATGGAGCTGTGAACCAGGGACAAATGGAGTAGAGACTGGGACAATATCTGTCATCCCAGCACGTGCAAGTATATCCCGAACATACTTCTCCTGGCTAAGAAGTAAGCTTGAGGAAATAAGCGATACTTCAAGACCAAGGAAGTAATGAAGAGCACCCAAATCCTTGATAGCAAACTCCTTGTGGGTCCGATCAATGATCTGGTGGAGAATCGTCGAGTCATTGCCAATTAGGATAATATCGTCGACATAAACGAGGAGGTAAAGTAATGATGAGCCATGGGAAAGAACAAACAAGGATGTGTCGGCAGAGCTGCTCTGAAACCCAAGCTGAGTCAGATAAGCGCTGAATCGGTGAAACCAAGCCCGATGTGCCTTCTTAAGACCATAAATCACCTTTCACAAGCGGCAAACGTACTCAGGATGAACTGGATCCTTAAAACCAACAGGTTGCGCCATGTATACTGGGGTATCAGGAACACCATTAAGGAAAGCATTCTTGACATTCAACTAATGAAGTGGCCAATAACACATCATCGTAATGGCTAGAACTATCCAAACTGTGGAGGCTTTGATCAAAGGGCTGAAAGTATGATCAAAGTCAAAACCTGGAATCTGCGCAAACACCCCTGAGCAACAAGACGCGCCTTATGGTGATCAACTGTATCATCTAGGTGAAACTTCAGCCGAGAAACCCATTTGAATCCAATGACGTTGACATCCGATGGGCGAGGAACAAGATCCCAAGTGTGTTGCTCTCGAAGTGCTGAAAACTCATCATCCATAGCAGAAACCTAGGAAGGATCTTTGAGAGCAGCACGATAATCAGTAGGCTTCGACTGCGCCAGAAAATCAGCAAGTAAACCATGAGCCATAATATCTTAGTAGTTATGACACTGAATAACACCAGTAGCAGATCTGGTACTCATCCGATGTGCGCGAGCCGGGGGAGGAGAAACCGATGGTGGTGACAGCTCCGGTGAGGTCGGAGGACTGACGGTGACCGAGGATGCTGGAGATGACGGTATCAGACTTGACAGGAGCGTAGCTATGTTCGGGATCGGTAAATCTGGATTAGAATTTGAGCAATAGATGGTACATGAAACAGGGGCCGATGGTGTGGAAACCAGCAAAATGACAGGAACCGTTCCATAGGGATCTATAAAAGTCGAGACATCCAGTAACGAGAAAGCAGAACTCATCGCCAAAGTAGAAGTCGAGGCAAAGGGAAAGTATAGCTCATCAAATCTGGCATGACGAGTGACAAAAACCTTGCCCGTAGAAGGGTCAAAACACCGAAAATCCTAGTACTGAGAGCTATAGCCGAGAAAGACACAAGGAATGCTCCGGTCCACTCCTAAAACCACATCGGTTCCTCCCAATTTTAACACTCTCATATCAAAAGTGAAGTGATTTTGTTGAACTTTCCAATTAACGTAGGGCATAAAGTAGATCTTGCTACCCTACTACCATCACCATTAGTGACTATGAAGGGTCCAGTAAAATCTTCTTTCAGTTTAAGCCTTTGAACAACTCTAGGATCAATAAAAGTATCTGTGCTACCCGTGTCAAGCAATATGAGTACTTGATGTCCCTTAATACATCCTGTAATGAGATAGTGTTAGCTCTTCCAGATCCTTTAATAGTGTTTAAGACTACCTCTTATTCACTTTCTAACCACCCCTTCAATTCCTTTGCAGTTTCCTCAATAACCAAAATATCATCAGAATCATTTTCAGCTGTAGAAATGTGATGTATCTATCTAAATTTACAAACATGACCTGCAACATACTTTTCTCCACACTTATAGAATAGATGATTATCTCTCCTGTATTGCTGCTCCTGAGGAGATATCTTCCTAAACCCTTCATTAAAGTTTCTCTTCGGGTTAGTATTATTGCTTCAAATTTTTTTATTACCAATATATGTTTTAGCCACATTCTGGCATTCCAAAACATGTTGATCAGTTCTGGTTCCCTTATTAGCTACTTCCAGATTTATTTCATGTAAGGCTGCAAATTCCATAGTCTGCTCTAAACTAACTGGTTTCAATATCTTCACCATAGGTTTAATTTCATCCTTAAGCCTACTTATGAAACTAGAAATGAAGTAGTTCTCATTCAACTTAGGATTTGTCATCAAGACTAAAGACTTTAACTCTTCAAATGCTTCTTGATATTGTCTCACAGTACTTCTTTAATAAAGTTTTTAAACTCCTCAATAACATCTCTACCCCCATAGTCATTAAGCATCTTAGTTGAAGCATCACCGAATTCTAGCCATGTCAAATTTCTTTTTATGAATTTTTCTCCCTGAAACCATATATCTGCCTTTCCTTCTAAGTATATCTCTACTGTTCTAACCTTCTACCATCAAGAACATTATAATAGCTAAAGAATTTATTGCATTTTCTCAACCATTCCACAGGATTATAACTAGAAAATCTACATAAAGCTATCTAGCCCGAGTTTCATTCAAATCTTTCCAACCAAATGTTTGCACATTATCAAGAGGCATACTTTTTGGATTCATCAAATTAGAAGAATTGCTTTTTCAAGGAGTATGCTCAGATCAAATTTCGCTGTGATCGAAAAATGCTCTGGAACATGTTTCATACCTGGATCCGCACTCCCTGCCTATGAATGATGATTAGAACTCTCTATAACACTTTCCCCTTTGTCATTAGCCGGTTGCCCCCATGACTGCATTATGACCATCAACTGTTCATACTTCTTATTCAAATCCTCCTGTTGTTTACTCATCTCCGCTTTAAACTCATTTCGTAGCTCAATCTGACTTCTGAGATTCGAATCCAAAGAGTTTTTTTTACGATTGTGCTCAATGCTTCTATGTGTTCTCGCAATTCTCTAGTCTGTATTCAAAAATCTTAAACAATTTCAATCAATTTATTGTCCATCTCCTTCATTTGATTTTCAACTGCTTTGTTTATGGTTTCTTCCGCCATGAAATCTGAAGAATCACTCGATCTGATACCAAATGTTATGATCCGAGAGGATCTAAATGCAAAGAACAAAGAATTACACAATTTTATTAAGTATTCTGTATCAATTCGATCAAGAGCAAAACACGCTGAGAGTTAGATGAGAGCATGAAGAATTGGATGGGAAGAGAATACAGTTTTGGTAGCAAAACAGAATGAATCCCAACTAATTCCTAACCTCCTAATTATATCAAATCCCAACTAATTCTTCGGCTAACTCTAAGAAGAAAAGAAGAAGAAGGCTAACTGTAGTCAGTTAGCTCAAACAGGAAAGTAAATATTTAGATAATTTGCAAAAAGAATCCCTGGATTATAAAATTTCACCTAATGGGAGTGTGACACATGGCCTAACCCCCAAGCCCTCACCATTCAAAGTGAAAATCAGTTTTGGCCCCTCCTTTCCAACGGTTGTCTGTACCTTTTAATTTTCCCCCCTTTATACGTTAAACATATTGACCGAACGTATTTGGTCACCAATAAATTTAGTCTAAGAATTCGATAATCTTTACTAAGAACGTTGTTCAAACTTATAATCTGTGATATTTTTGGGATGGTTTTCACTCGTTGGAATGTTTATTGGAAAAATATATGCAGAAGATTTTTAGGAGGCCCCCCAATCTCTGCTACAAAGCTGACTTTCTAGTAACACTTGTACTACAAAAATACCCACGTTCAGAGTCCGGACTTAAGATGTGGAAAAGAAGCAAACACCGAAGCTGCAAAGTAACCGGTGAGAATTCTGAAAATAAAAAAATAAAAGAGGGTCACGTATTACTGTCTATTAATTGGGTGCTGGGTTCTGTGCTGTATGCCCTACCACCACCTGAAATATTTGTGTTACTGTTGCCTCTATTCTTCAGATTCAGAATACAGAAGAGAAGTGATTGATCTGATCATAATCTCTTCTTTTGTTTTCTTTAGTTTGGATTTTCCTACATTCTTTTTCTACTCCACGGATACTTTCTGGCAGCCTCATTAAAAATGGGAAAAAGGAAAAAGAAATTGTAGCCGAGTATTTATGAGAGGAACATTAGTATCATAGAGAGAAAAAAAAAACTAATAATGCTTTATAGATCTTGTAAGAATCATTAAATGGAGTGAAGAAGTTATCAATTACACACATAAATGAACTTGATATATACTTAGAGGTTGTTTGGTTTGTGTGTAATTACAAAGGAATTTTCATTTCACGCAAAGCTAAATTCTTAATTAAATTCTTGTGAAATATAAAAGAAATTGTCTGGTTACATGAAAATTTTGTATTTCCTAGGTTTTATCTACATGGATGTTGTTTGATTTACTTCATTTATTTCCTACAAAATTCAACTTCAACAACTTTTTAAAAATCTATATTTTTCAACATTCACACATCACAAGTTTCAAACATTTAACATGGAAAAAGAAATTAAGTTAATTTTAACTCACCCAAGATCTAAGACAGTAAACAATAAAATATGTTTTATAATATTATATTAGTTTTAATGCAAAGTTTTGGGAAAAAATGTCTTTCCATAAGCACTGACACCCAAAATCTATATTTTTCCATATGCCTAAAAAAGACAGAGTTGAATTAGAATTATAAAAATATAAAAAAAATTAGTTGCAATATTAAATTTTATTTTGCAACGTGCAATAGTTATAAATTTATGATCCGATTATCAAAAAATTTAGATTAATTTATTCTAATTTTCAATTTAAATCTTATCTTTTTATAACCTATCAAAAAGCATCTTTTATTAGACGTACTCTAGTTTTAATATTACGAATATTTGTTTTATTTTATTATTCTATCTTTAGAAATACTGCACTCTATATAAAGAGTTATCTCATGTGACTTTATTGTCACATGTAATTGGCCTGAAGTATCCAAGCTACTCCCCCATCCTGTAAAAATTGCTTATTTACTTTTTGGCAATCTTAAATAAGCATATTTGATCGTAAATATCTCTATTTTCCTATAAATAATAATATCGCATAAAATATTGATATTTAAAAAATAGATGTTAAAATAAATTTAACAATATCTCACACGATATTTTTATTTTATATATATAGATTACTTTATATTTACAGTCAAAGTTTACAAAGTTTGACTCCGAAAAATCAATTAAGCAATTTATAGTGGTGATTTTCCAATAAATTAATATTATGAATTAACTTTTTTATTATAATTTTTTATAAATCAATTTTAATATTATGAATTTACATTTTTTAAATTTCTTACATGGTTGGCCTGAAGTATTCAAGTTTTAAAAAAATCATAAATTAATTTTAATATCGAATTTTTATTATAAATAGTATTCCATACAATCTATTTTATAATTAAATAAACTCCCCGCCTTCATTCTATTTCCCATTCATACTAAAAAAAATCCCTTTTCACCTTCAAATCATACTTATGAGTTTTTTTAAAATGTTAAGTACAAACAACCAAATTACATATTAACATACTAATATAGGAGCTAATTAGAAGACACCACCATTGAATCTGTTGAAACTCAGTGGATCATGAACCTCCATCCATTTGATAGCTAGGAACGCCCTCCTGAGAACACCCAAATGCTGCACAACCAACAAACCGCTGCCACCGAAACCGGAATCATCACAATCTCATCACCATCGACCACCTGCAGGTTCAGAAACCACAGCGGGGACCATCGACAAGGTCATATGACGCTGGGTAATCCATATCAAGAAATTACTCTAATATTCACAATGGTTAATGTGAGTGTGTTTTGAACCCTATACCTATAGAGTGTGTTTTGTCACTAAACCAGTCTCATTACACAATACTAATGAGTTCTAAGCAAGATAAAGACCCAAACAATTAGTTTCCAAAGTTCGATGTACCACTCTATTTAAAGTTAAGAAGAGGCACATTTACATTATTACGGGGAAGATAAAAATATTTATGTGTAAAAAAGAGAAAAGTATGTTTTTAATCCTATATTTTGGGTGAAAGTGAAGAAATGACCTTGTAAAATATGAAAGTACGAAACTAACTCTGGAAACCGTTGACCGAAATGTCAACGCCAGAAATGGCCAAAAATTGTTGAAATGACCATTTATCCTTACGTTAAAAATCTAAAATAAAAAGTAAAAAACATTAATGCCCTTCCTGATTTTTAACAAAATAAAAAATTCTTAACTTTCTTCATTTTCTCTTCGCCCTATCACGTTGCCCTCGGTGTTAAAGTGCACGGTTTCCTAACTTTATTTCTTTTCTCTCCTCTCTGGACGCCGATCACGTAGCCGAAAATCCTTGGACCGGCCACCTAGCTGGTGTCAGCGCGGAGGGGGAGAGGGGCGGTGGTGAATGTGGTGGCGCATGGAGAGTTAGTGGCGGGGATAGGGTGGAGCTTGGCGGGGAGAGGTAGTAGTGGTAGGTTGTAAGGGAGAGGTGGATCTTGGGTTTTCGGCGGGGATGGATGGTGGCGGGACTAGGGTGGAGTGCGGTGGGAGAGCTAGTGGCAGGTCATTGAGTGGCGGAGAGAAGTGGTGGTGGTGGGTTGTAGGGGAGAGGCGGATTTAGGGTTTTAGGGGGGAGCTGGATTTGGGCGACGACGGTGGCGGTGCAAAAAAAGGAGGAAAAAGATATAAATGGCTGATTTTGATGCCGACCCATTAGAGGCCATGGTCAGAAAAGCACATAAGCTTGAGGATTCTGATGAACAAAATGATGGAGCTGAATTATTGGATGATGGATCTGAAAAAGTTTTGTTCTTGGGGTCCCAAAATGATCAATTGTGAGTTAAAGAGATTTCTGATGATAAGACTGAAGACGGTGCAAAGGATGATTCTTGTGCTGTTAAATAATGCAAAGATGATAATGCAATATTTGGAGAAAGAGTGGCTAATGAAGCTGAATTTCTTGAAGAAAAGTCAGAGAAGGATGTTGTTCATAGGGATATATCTCAATTTTTCATAAAATTCGAGACGCGAGCTGCTCGAACTAATCAAGAAGGTACTGATGGAAAAGTTGAATTGGAGAGGGAAGTAACAAATTGTTTGGATTCTTGATCCGAGAGCGATAATGTGGCAGCTGTGCCTGATGACAATGGCGACGATGATAATATTGTTGATTATGAGGAGGAATGGAAAAGAGTGGAAATGAGTGAGTTGGAGCAGGAGTGGAAAGGCCCGAGCAGCGGCGGCGAAGCGGATAGGCGACGACAACGGATAAGAGGGGTGGTGGAGCAGTTTCAAGAAGAAGAAGAAGCTAAAGAAGAAAAAGTGAGGAGTAAAGTGGTCAATAAATTTTCAGATTCAAATTTAGGGGTATTTATGTCTTTTCATGTTTGGTCAATTGATGACTTTTCAAGCCAACACGGAATTGAGCCAAATGGGTATAATTGCACAATTTTACAAAAACTTAAGTTAGTTTCAAAATTTCATATTTAACAGTTTAAATCTGCACTTTCACAAAAAAATGATTAAGGAATTGTGGCTGACCAAAGGGGTCCTCAGTAAGATACTTTTAACGTTGTGTGGGAACTTGAACTTATTCCGCAAATGTAAGTTCCCACATTCTCATATTTTTCTGCCAACCAAACAATTCAACTAAATTCAAAATCCTAAGAATTTGTATTTACCCTATAACTCACCGCATATCAAACGACCTCTTAGTGTTTCAGTTTCTAACTCGATCAACTGAGATGATTCAACCCTTCCAATTGATTGACCCAATAATTAATTTTAAAATTGAAATAACTTAAAATTTATACTCCTTCGTCACAGCCAAAGGAGGCTATTTTTTTGTCAAGTTTCTCAGGTCATGTTTGACCACCGATAACTTTAGTTCCATATACTAACGGTGTATAAAAAATCATTCTTTAGAAAATACATGTTGCAAGAAATCTAACAATATATCACATAATGCTATTATAACTGATATACTAGTTGATATTTATGGTCAAATATGAGTTAAGAAAATTGACCAAAAAATAGGCCCTTTTGGATGGGACAGAGGAGTATATAATAAATATGACACTAACTCAATTACAATTAGTTAATCCTAATTAATACATCTAATAACATAATAAGATAACTACGACCAAAACATTAGCACTGGTGCATGAATCGTCATTGACAACTTTGTTACACAACAGTAATGGAATTTTTTTTAAATGAAGCACCATCTTGAAAACAACAACTTTCAGTGTCACATAGTTCAACTCTCATATGTTTATAGTTGTACCAAAGTAACTCGTTCGGACATATCCACCATTCGAGTCATTTCTATTTGAAACATATAGTGCCTCAGATATAAATAACATTCTGTTGTTCTGGGATACTCCTTTACCATCCTGCTATTTGGTTCCAAAAGTAAATCTGTGAATATCAAAACCACCGAATAGGGTGACAATAGTTAATGGTTCAGAGACAACCATTTCATGGTTTCAGTATGGTCCCTAGACTGAATGTAGTCCCTTAACCAAGACAAGAATCCCCCCGTATGATGTTCATGGATCTGCATTTCATTGAATGTGTTATGAATTGATCTTGGCCATGTATAGCTACACATATGAATGAACTTCATTATGGTTACGGAGAATGTATATGAGCAAGTATTCAGGCCGATCATCGACGGATAACTAAATGACCATGTCATAAGCCTTGTCTCAATGTCCTTCCCACATGCCTTGATTTTGGAATACCGATGGATTTAACCTCATTCAATGGTTCAAAATTCAATAACCTCTTCCAACATGTACCATTGGACTATGATAGCGCCTGACCTTTATCTATTCTTAACAAAACAATTTAATATTTGCAAGTATCTCTCAAAAGGATACATACACTTAAGGAACACTGGTCCACATGATTTTATTTCTCTACCTATATGAACAATTAAGTGCTATATCATGTCAAAAAAATGATGGGGGAAGTACATCTCCATTTGAGACATCACCTCTTCAACTGTGGATTAAAGTTGATCCAATCTTGCATAGCTTATACTCTTACGGCAAATAGACTTTAAAAATGCATTGCCAGCTTATGGAAACTCTAACATGGACGAGAAGTGTCCCCTAAATGAAAATCACAATTAATTTCTGCATCAAGTTATGACAATCGTGTGATTTTAGGCCAGCCAATTTCAACTGCTCGACAAAGACATGTTTTCTTATGTTATATGAATATATAGAGGGGGCTTTAACACCTTTCAAGGATTCGTGAAATTTTTTCTTCTCATCAATTGACATTGTGCAGCGTGCCGACAGCAGGAAAGTTTTCCTACCCTCTACAACCAGCGCTACATCATCCATGACTTCCATTTTTGCCTTGTCAAGACGTGACTTCAAAGCGCCTTTTGTTAGCTCAGGTATGTTATGAAAAATCTCAATCAAGCCGTCACAAATGTTCTTCTCAATATCCATCACATCAAGACAGTGCCTTAAATCCTGATGCTCCCAGTACAGTAGTTGAAAGAAAAATGGAATATTTTTTCCAACTTTCTCCAATAGGAGTTTTCCTCCAATTTTTACCGAAATCATAGTCAAAACATTTGACTTGTTCATAGATAGCCTATCTTGTAATTGGTTGCAGAGAAAGACCTTACTCAATCACCTGATTAAACCACTTCTTTTCTTTTCTTCATGGGTGATTTACCGATAAAAACTTCCTATGACCAAGATAAACAATTTTCTTACCATGTATAGTGGCCTTTCATTGAATACCCTAATAAATTTCCATATGCCGGAAATCGTTAATTGCTTTCATCTTTCTTTCATCTTGAAAGTACCTCCACGGAAACCATCGCATGTCCAATCCTCTTCGCACTAAAACTTTCACAACTCATCAACCAATAGTACAATTTATTGTTTAGGGCATGTGATCATCAATAAAAGTAAAACATACTTTTGTTTCATCGTTAAACAAGAGAGTAACATGTGAATAACAACCATGACAGGCCACAAACTATGAGTACTACTCAAATTTTTGAAGGTCCGCGGTATTTTAAAACTTATACACTCATTTGTTAAACTAAAAACTCAGCTCTTGAATTTAAATAAAATATTTTAAAATTAGATATTGTATATTGTATATAATATATTATATATTTTCGCATTCAAACCTCCTTATTACGTGTTTTAAATTATAAAGTGTAATTTTAAAATTAAAAAATATAGTATTTTAGTCAAAATATAATGTGGCATATGTGTAATATTATGGATACGTCACCTTTATTGAGACTTTCCCTACTTTCTAGGTCCCGTAAAAAAATTCTGACTATGAGAGAGAAAGAAAGAAATACTCTATTCGTCTCACCCTAAATTGCCTAGTTGCTTTTTCAAGTTGAACTTTGTAAACTTTGAGGCTAAATTTAAATTAATATATTCATAATATAAATATCATGTGAGATATTGATAGATTTGTTTTAACATTTATTTTCTAAATATTATTTTTTCATGTGACATTATTACACGTAATTAGATATATTTATAGTCAAACATGATTATTGAAAATTGTGAAAATGAAATTAGGCGATTTAGAGTGGGACCATGGGTATAACAAATGCAAATTCCCATACGAAAACTAGGATTTCAGACAGTGCTTTCTAGGATGGGTGCAATTTGCACCAAGTTGGACATTTGATGGGGCATTAACTGGGGTTGGACGTTTTGGGGGGAGGACGCATTATGGAAATGCGTCCTCCATGGACTTGATTTTTTTAAATTAAGAATAGAAGAGAATGCATTATCATAATGCGTCCTCAAGTAGGTAATTTTTTTAATTTTCCGGATGAAGAGGACGCATTACCATAATGCGTCCTCATTTTGTGTGTATTTTTTTTTGTTTTCGAAAATTAGAGGACGCATTATGGTAATGCGTTCTCAAGTTCGAATTTTTTTTCGAAAATTAGAAATGTGTCCTCAAATAATAATTAAAATATATATTTTTCAAAATTATTATAAAGCATAATTCAATTACAATAGTATATAAAATATTTATATTTATATAAAATAATATCATTTATATTTATAA
>JAULKM010151487.1:0-17228 GCA_032355605.1 Rubia tinctorum | reverse complement strand
ATTGGTGAACCACGTAAATCTTGTGTCTTGTTAATTTCGTTCATATTTTCTGTTCTTTCTCCATTCCGCACAACACAGCAATATTAATATCGATCAACATCATCTAATTCCATTAGATCATTCATGTTGCATACAAAATTCTACGGGAAGATTCACCGTATCAAAAATTCAAGATCGCAAGAACAGATATTCAACTCATACATCAAAAGATGTCCGGCAAATTGTTGGATTCCTCGCCAAAAACGCAGAGATCGGAGGGGAGAAAGTTGAATTGCAAAGAGGGCTAGAAATGTTCCTCTAGAGAGGCTGCGCCCCTTTTCCCTCTACTGAGAGCTCTGTTAAGTGCTCCTCTAGCTATGAGTGGAGGCGAGAATTTGATGAATGGGTAGAACCGAGATATTAATAATCGTGGGAGTTTCGAGTGAGTTAGCCTTTCTAAATTGGGTGATAAGGCTTACAATAGTTTATTGTTTATAGGTGAATAGAAGTCGATGATCATTGCATGTAAATTAATAGCATGATGCAAATGCCCTCAAGACCATTAACATTATATCTATCTCGTTTACTTGTAGTTTATGTTAGTATATTGTAGTTTAACTTGTTCAAAAAAAAACCCATCATTTTCTCTTCCCCAAACACATATACACTTGGTGACGTTTGTGTGTAAACTCTATGAAGCTATCTCGTAAACCCCTAAGTCTCTGTGGACGACACCCTAGTTTACAGCTATCTACTTTTTAGTAGTTAGAAATAAGTAAGGGATCGACGCTCTATAAATTCCTCCACATTTGGTTGTAGTGCTTGTGGGTATTCTTAACGACACGAAGCCCGAGGGTGCTCCACCACCTTTATGCATGCAATTTGAAAATATGTATTTTAAAGGAAATGTGAAAGTCTAAAATCAACCAACTAAGACGGTACATATTTAACTGCTTTTAAAAGAGGTTTTGAAAGGAGTTCAAAATATTTAAGGCGGTCCATCTATTTAGATGGTGGTTTAACCACCTTCAAAATAGTACCCAAAACAAAGAGAAAAAAAGTTAAATTCCTTCATTTTTCTTTCATGCAACTACGCATTCTTCTCCCCCTAACCTTTTTTTTCTTCTTTTGCTCCTCCTATGCATGTTTCTTTTAACCTTCCTTTTTTTTGTCTTCTTCTTTTCCTTCACCTTCTTGTGTTTTGCCATAAGTTTTCAGCCTTATTTTCTCAATCCCACTTAACCTAGTTTTTTCTTAAATTACTTCTACAATTTCAAATCTGAAGGAAAATTTATTAACACAAGAGAGCGTTCATGAATCTGAAGTTTTGATGCACAAGATGCATTTTCCTCCCTTCTTTACTGGCTATTGGTGATTGAGTTGTGAATTTTGAGATGAATATCTTTTATATTTTATGATAATTGGTTAATTAGAATCATATTAATCGTTTAAAAAAAGAAAATATGATTTTTTAGTAAGTATTAATTTGGATTACAAAAGATTGTGTTGAATTCCATGAGTAAATTTCAAGCTATTTGACTTCAGAAATTGGGATGATCAATTAATTAGGCTAGAGCTATTCTTGGTATACATTTTACTTTTGGATCATTTAATCTTGAAATTATTAGGTGGATGTTTGTGCAAATTATCCATCACGTCTTTTTGGATAGTGTTTCATAGTAATTGTACATCTCTTTTTACTATATCATGATATAGTTGTAGTTCCAAACATTTATTGAGTGCATGTATTAAGGACAATGCTTTTTGAAATTTGCATTTAATAGAATTGGTCCATATTTTTTTTACTCTCCATATTATCAGGAATGCTCCAAGTCCGAGTCAATTATAAACCATCACAAGCAATTAAAATCTCGAGTTTTCGGTGTATAAAAATATAGAACTCTTACAGCATTATGGAATATCTTATCCAACTAGTGCATGAAGATCCCTATCAACAACGATGAACCAGGCCGTTAGACAGAGGTTTTGAACCTCCGTCCCTAGTATTGTCATTGATTGTGTGTCGATTGCACGACAATCATTGAACCGCTTATAGGCTAACAATATTGTGGTACAATACCTATATTTAACCACAATAGTATGTTATTGTGTCGGAAGTGTCAATGTTTCTTGTTCAGATAACCGAGTCATGTCTCAGAATTATGTAGGAAATTGAAACTGAAACTGCTAACCTCGAATTTGACAATCCATTCGACACTCATGTTTCAATAGTTAGGAGTCTTATCATTGTATTCAATGTGGGATATGTGGATTTCGATTCCAAAATTGCAACTCAATTCACTTTTATTTTGAAGACACGAATAATAAGTTTTATACGAGGTGTCTATCAAAAGTCGGGTCATATCTTAGAAATTTAACAATTTAAAAATGGAATTAAAAAGAATGAATTTAATATAGAGTGAAGCCTATAAGCATTGATACATGTTCGTTCTCCAAACCAAAATAATTTCTTCTACACCTTTATTCAATACTCCTAAACAATGTTAAAAATAATTTCTATAACAATCACTGGTGAAAAAGAATTAAAATCATTTAATAAAAAAAATTAACAAAAGATATTCTAGTAATTAATCTAAAATTAATTAACAAGATCAAATGACTTTGCGTTAGTTTTAATGGACATAGTGATAAGGTCATCCTCCAACTTGTTGCGCGAATGGTCAAGATGTTCCATCAACTTCCACGAGGAGTTGAAAGCGATCAAATGGTGCCACCATAATCTTTTGACATACGTTTGAGAGATCATCTAATATATATATATATATAAAGAGGATTTATTAAGTGAAAATTCTATGTAAACATCACATGGTCGTAAAGGTAATCAATAGCGTGTATTAATTAATAATGACCCGTATAAAATTGGTACACATTTCATCCATAGTGCATTTTCATACTCCAATGGTACTCAATGCAAAATACGGTTGAAGCCATCGTTTATTCCTTTGTTGGTGTTTTTTTAAAAATAAAATAAAATAAATTATTCATTGAGAATGAGTGGGGGAATGCATCGGATCCCCTAACCAATCAAACCCCAAATAATAATACATCATGTTTTTTTAGCCCAAGTTTTGTTGGACCTGTCACAAAATAATTAAGAAGTAAAATGGACGTGATTCCACACTTCAATCCTCCACCCCCTGTGTCAAACTAGTGTGGCCAGACGTACATTGTACTTCTTAATCCATACTCCAATGAGAAAGTTAACATGAATATCTAAAATGAGGGAAACACCTATCTGTTCTAGTCAATAAGTTAAGCTCCCTAGAATCACCGAATTCCTGAGATGATGTCTCACATCCCTTTCTCAAGGCATATTTTGCCAAGTAGTTTGCTACCTGGTTAGCCTCCCTTGGGATATGGATAAATGAGGTGTTCTTTTCCTTTGCTAGAAGTTTAATCCACCTTACTAGATGCGTAAGGTCCCATGGATGGCTCGATATTCCTAAAAGTATTTGATAAGCAGCCATGCAATCAGTTTCTATGAAGCAAGCCTTATGTTTCTCTGTTTCCCATTGAAGACCTGCAAAAATTGATAAAAGTTCAGATTGAATAGCTGATTCAGATTCATGAGGGCGAGAGACCAGGCCAATTCTATCCCTCATTACGCATCCCAAACCTGCTTTGTTGTGTTTGATTGCTGCATCAAAATTTATTTTAATACATGAATCAGGGGGTTTCGATCTTACAAATATTAACCTTTTTTCTTCTTTTCTCTTAGGACAAATGGTATCTAGGGAGTCTTATTTACCATGTATAACAGCAAACATTGTTCAATTATTAATTTCCACAAAGTATGAGAATTTGAGTTGACATTGTCATGCAATTTCATGTTTTTCCTTTTCACAGTTCCCAACATATGATCATAGGTAAGTTCATAAGCAGCAATAATATGAGTTTAGGTCCCGACTTCATTTTCCAATAGAAAGATAATCTATCAAAACTGGTTTCAAAAAGCATAGGTCGGATACCAAATATAGCATGCATTCTATCCCAGATTTGAGTAGCAAAACAACAATTGTTAAAAAAATGTGCTAGGCTATATGTATGAGTGCAATGAGTGAATTTTGATGCCAAAGAATAGCCTATAATTTTCAATGTATTATCAAAAGGAAGTTGATTATTTAACAACTACCAAATAAAGAAAGAATTGTTTTTTGGTATGAGAGAGTTCCATACCTTTTGTAGAGATGGTAGCTGATTTTTCCTCAGTCATAGAGAGTTATAAGCCGATTTCACAGTGAAATATCCTACTATTTCCGGTTTCCACACTAACTTATCCATGTGAGAAGTTAGATAAATATTTCTATCTAATGCATGCAAGACATCCTGAGGTAATGAATTCTGGAAAAAAAGAAATAAAGATGCTGACATTTTGTAGAAATTGATTAACCTGTAAGGAATGAAAAAGAGGGTCAAAAGACAGCCAATAACCTATTAGATGTCCCTTCGTTGTCCAATTTTCTACCCAAAAACTAGAGTTTCCATTTCCAATTACAACTTGAGAATTCAATTCAACCCTAGCCATGAAATTCCTATACCTGGACCAAGTTTCCGAGTTTCTTCGTGATTCCGGAGTAGCCCATGGTGATTTACCTATCTGCATTTTCCACCATATATTCATTGAAAAAGAGTCTATGATAGTTTGGATTTTTCTGATCCTTAGACCGTTCTCTTGGGTTGTATAGCAGATTTTATCCCAAGAAATCCAGTGCCTTTTAGACCTTGTATCATTTTTGCGCCATGAGAAATCACTAAGAATGGATTCAATTTTACTGACTATGTGCTTAGTAGAGGCACTGACTGACCATATATACTGGGGTATTGCAATTAAAACATGCTTTATTAGGATAATTCTACCACCTAAGGACAACTAACAAAATTTTCAATTATTTATCCTATCCCTAATCTTATCTAGAAGGCCATAAATGTACAAATTCCTCATTCTCCCCTTGTAAATTTTCACTCCTAAATAAGAGAAAGCAATGATTCCATAAGAGATACCATTAATTCTTCTAATCTGATCCATCTTTTCAGCGCTCAGTTTTCCTGAGTAAAATGAGCTTTTGGCAAAGTTGATCTTCTGACCGGTAGCCCTTCGATATGTATTCAGAAATAACATCAAATTTATAAGGGTTTTTTTGTTCCCTTAATAAAAAGAACTGTATCATCGTCAAAAGAGAGTTGTGTGAGAGTGACCAACATTTGTGGTGTTCTGAAATACCTAAGATTCCCATTTTGAAACTGTAATTTAACATTCCTAGTTTATAGTTCAGTATGAATATTAAACAATAAAGGAGATAATGGATCTCCCTGCTTAAGGCCTCGCGTGGGTTTAAAGAATCCATGAGGAATGCCTACAATCACAGAAAACCATGCCGCATTTAAATTATTCATAATCAGCTTCAGTAAATGGCTATGAAACCCTAGTCTAAGTAACAAAGTTTTAAGAATTGTCCAAGAAACTCTATCAAATACCTTCATCATATCTAATTTTAGAATTAAACTAATGATTTTGATTTAATATCCAAAAGGCTAATTGCTTCCTTCATTAGTAGGATATTATCAGTAATGTCCCTATCAATTAGAAAAGCATATTGCTCTTCTGATGTAATATAACTCATAACCAGTTTTAATCTATTAACATGATTTTTGCCATTAATTTATCAATAAAATTAGATAGGCTACTAGGTCTAAACTCAAAGAAGGATGGAGGTGTTTTTGGTTTTGGAATTAAGGCAATATGTGTGCTCTCTAGTGCTCTCAAAATGGGGACCCCAACTTGGAATTCAAGTTTAGAATTCCACACATCTAAATGAATTAGTGACAATAAATTTCTATAAAAATCTCCAGGGTAACCATCAGGCCCTGGTGCCACTGAAGGGCTTAGCTGGAAAACAACCCTTTTGGTTTCTTCCAGAGATATAAGAACCATCATTCTCTGATTTTCAACCTCATAGATTGATGGTTCTATAACATTTAGGAGAAAAGATGATTCTAAACCCGTGAGATCAGAATTCTCATATGTGAGAAGATTGGTGAAGAAGTTGAATGCATCCTCTTCAATAATAGACTGACCCTGATCCGGTTGTTATTCTCATATTTTATTTTAAATATTCCTAGCCTGGAATGTTTCTCCTTAAGTGCGTTATAAAAGAATTTAGTATTAGTGTCTCCATCTTTTAGCCACCTAGCCCTAGATTTTCGCTGTAAGAATGTATGATGTTCTGTCAACCTCATGTTTGATTCCGCCCTTGCTTTGTTCAGATTGATTCTATCATATATGGCATGTGAAGTGTTATTTATAATCTCTAACTCTGAAACTAGTTTTCCCCCATTTTTTGTTATCATTACATATCCAAATACATTTTGTTCCAAATTTTAATAGCCTCTTTCAGTCTTTTAAGTTTGAGAATCAATCTCATTTGGCTTTGTTTTATTTGCTACTTTGAATGAGCTGAATTTGACCTACACAAATCCGAGTAAATGTATTTCACATTTGAATAATGGAGCAAGCAAATACTCTTTTTCAAATAGAATGAAGGTATGCATTGAAACATGATTTGGTTTGCTCCCTATGTTATGGTTGAAGATGATGATGATCCTTTAAGTATTATTTAGTGCAACTATGATTAACTTAAAATTATGGATGATATTTTATATAAAAAATTATCTACACTATAAAAAAACCTTCTAGTAGTGACGCTTTTTTTGGAGCATCCATAACACTCAAATGTTTCGCTAAAATTATTAGTGACGATTTGTGGAGTGCCTCTATTCAGCGTGTCACTAAAATATTGTAACGCGTTGAAGCATCGTTATATTTTTTTTGACGCTTTAAAGTGCAGTTTAATTTAGAAGTGTCCTAAATTTGTGACATGGATTGATGTAGTAATTTTTTATAAAAAAAAACAATCAGTACAAGATTCTGGGAAAAACGCCCAGCGGCGATTACAATAAGTTAAATTGACATCCAACCTAACTAGCCTCTAGCAATAACCAATCTATTGTAAGGATATTCAAATTACATGTCAACCAGACTGATCATCTATACCATTACAAATCAAAGATACAATAAGAAAAAACTGTAACATCGCCCTTGGGGATATTAACTCGCTTTCCGCAAAAATCATGACCACTTGCTGAAGAGGAGCGTATCAGCATCAATATCACTACGCCAAAGAGGGATCTTTAACAGCTATAACACCACTTGATTTTGATCCAAAACTCGATCTATATTGTCCAAACTGTGAACACCTTGAAAAACACATATCGAGAATGGAACTCCTGATAGAGAAACGTAAATGAAATTACGAATACACGATCTGTAAAATCATATCGAACAAAGCACGTCGACATGAACAATTAAATTGAATGATCATCATGAACACATCAATCTAATATATCTTGTCGAAAAACAATATTAATGTATATAAACAAATCCACACTTATTCAATAACATGAACATCAAAAGAAAATCAATTGAAATAACTATTGTTTCCCAATTTTCCCCATAATGGGAAGATGGGAAAAAGAAGACCAGAGAAGAAAAGTTTAGAGAAGGAGAACGGAGGCTTAGGGTTTTTTGAGGGGGATGAGATTTTTTACTATTGTGTGATATATTCTTAGACTCTTTAAAATATATATGTTCAAATTTTCACAAGTTTTAATTATTCTTAATGAAAGATATTAATAATGAAACATTTTTCAAGTCAAGTGTGAAAAGTCAAAAGATGAAAATTGAAATGGGACGGAGGGAGTACTACATGTGTGCAATTAATTAATGTTTTCCCCCAACAATTTATTTTAATTAATATTTTTGTTATTGATTAAGGGTGAGATTTGTCTCAACAGATTAATTTTGTTCTTAAACTTGATCGATTAGATCAATGGGTTCATGATGATAACTCGATTGAGTTGTTTGCGTTTATGTTTTGTTCTCGATCTATTTGTACAGATCGTGCTTTCGCAATTTTGTTTGTGGTTTTATTTTGGGTTTCCATTAATTTAGATTCGTTAGATCTGTATTTTTCAAGTTATTTACAGTTTGAACAACATAGATCGTGATTTGATCAAGTGGTGCTACAATTGTAGAATATCTCTATTTGGCGCAGTGAAATTGATGCATGATATGCTCCTCTCTGTCAAATAGTCATGATTTTCGCGGAAAACGAGGCAATATCCTCGAGGGCGATGTTACAGTTTTTATTGGATCTCTGATTTGTAATAGTACAAACGATTAGTCTGGTTGAAATGTAATTTAGATATCCTTGCAATATGTTAGTTATTGCTAGAGCTGGTTAGATTGGATGTCAATTCCACTTATTGTAATCGCCGTTGGGCGTTTTTCTCAACACCAATGAATGATTATTTTTTTAAAAAAGTATAATTAAAATTTATTAAAATTAACGTTTGATAACTTAAACTAGAGTTCGTTTCTCGAAAGACGTTCTTTCCATAAGTCATAGAAAAATCAAGGTTTAATTGCAAATTAAAATAAATCAAGGTAAAAAAAATTTGTTTACATTAATCGGGTCATAAACTTATAACTATTACACGTTGCATAATAAATTTTAATATTGCAACTAATATATTATATATTTTAATTATTTTGATTAAACCATTTTTTTATAAACTTATGAAAAGAAAATTTTTCCCAATATATACCTTGCCCTTAAATTACGACGAAATCTTGTATAATCAATCTTACGTTAATTTA
Organism: Rubia tinctorum; assembly: GCA_032355605.1. NCBI lineage: Eukaryota > Viridiplantae > Streptophyta > Magnoliopsida > Gentianales > Rubiaceae > Rubia > Rubia tinctorum. The sequence goes on along the minus strand of JAULKM010151487.1, from coordinate 8,512 downwards.
TGTATTAAGGTTTTGACTTTGAAAGTCAAAGAAAATCTTAAAAGCAACAGATTTGAGATATCATTTTACATTTATTTCAAATTTGAATCATCTCTTGAAAATCTACATTTTTATCACTTTATTTCTCTATGGATTTTGATTCACATTATTTAACCTCTCTCTCTTATCAGTTAAGATGAATTATTCGGGACTTTAATTATGAGGGAGTGTATATTATGAAGTTAGGTTTAAAAGGTCAATCGGTAATTTTAAAAAGTCATGGTTTAACTAATTAATCTTCATTTCTATACAAAAATTAAAAGTGATTCTTTAAAGATTGAGCCAGTTCAAAAATCCAGCGCCAATTAATTAAAATAAGAAATTATTCTGTTAGACCGACTAACAGTTAAACCAGTTCTAAACAACCCCATTTCAATAACTTTTAGAATCAAATTATAATTATTTATGCGTTACGCTCTATTTTAAAAGTTTTCAAAAGTTATAGAAAGGTCGTTGCAATAAATAAATAAAAACATCAAATCACCATAATAGTTACATCAATTATAATATAACCACAGTTTTGTGAATTAAAATACTATGTTGTCCACATGAATAAGTTATGTATTTAATCAAGCCTATGTAATAAATGTCATGTTTAATTTCCAGTGTACCTATTCAGGTAAACTGTCTCATGGTGAGATCAGTGACTAATTAAATATTATGAAATCATAAAACTAAAAACTGGTTAAATTCGGTGGTCAAAATATAATAAGGAAAAAGTGTTCATATGACCCTCAGTTTTTTTTATAAATGCTAGTATAAACTCCAGTTTTTCAAAAGTGCTCTTATATCCACGACCGGCATTCAAAAGTGTAAATATAACTTTCTTGGCAGAAATCGACGTTGACAAGTAAAATTCCGGCATTGAAAGGATTAGAAATGACCAAAATACCCCTCTTCAATTTTGGCCAATTTCACCCCTAAAGTGGGCTCCACCGTTAGAACATAAACAAAAAATTTAAGGTTATGTCAGCTCTAATTTTAAAAACTGAAGTTCGGATCTCAACATTATTATCAGAACTCTTATCATAAAAATTAGAGTTAATATAACCATAATATTAGAGTGAAATTGACTAAAATTAAACATAAAATAGAAAGGGTAGTTTGATATCAAAAGCATAAATCATCAATATTAAAATTTAATAAATCAATTCACACTATTGAAATATCAAAACATACATTAAATAAAATTTATTTGAAAAAAGGAAAACATGAATATTAACTTTATGACATGCTAAAAAATAACACATCAATCAAATGAAAATTTAAATTATAAATTTAAAGTTTTATGTAAAGTATTACAAACTAATGTCAAAATAAGTAAAATGTAAAATTTTAACATATAAACACAAGATTTACATTAAAAGATTAAGATTTAACTTTAACCATATGATTTTAGTAGAAAAAGACTTCCGATATAATATTACAAGATTTGATTGAAATATCATGCGTTGGAAATGAAACATCAAATCTGATATAAAAATGCGAGCATTGTGCGAATATGGGTAGAAAAATTGACCTGCGAGTTTCTCCGGCCTAGATTCTTGACCCGCGAGATTTTTATGACCTGAAATAGTTAATTCCCAAATTATTTGTACCCAACACCCCAAAAGTAGTATACGCACCAAGATCCCTCCTTATTCTCCAAACTTTCTATAAATATATTTAAAACTCCATCTCTAATTAAACTTCCCTATATTGCATATTAATCTCCGATCTTACTATGAAACGATCTTATATAAGACTTTGCATGTTTGTAGGGCTTATAAACTGCTTCATTTATAGACTAAACATTTTTTCTGGTTTGATAAATTGCTAAAATGCAGAAGTTATTTGTTGTGAAAAATAAATCCTGCTTTTAAAAACAAGCCAATTTTACTCATAAATACAGTTTCATCAATTACACCCTACTATTAATACTATTAATTAAATTAAGGTTTATATTTTTATTTTCGACAGGAACAAGGAAAATATTGTAATTTAAAATGAAAAATATTTGATTGGACCAATGTAATTAAACAGTACGTATGGACCTATTTCATGTTTAGTACTTATATGCTAAAATTTATCAGAAATTTTTTCCCCTAATTTAAATTGGTAGAAGTTTAGAATATAGTTTTTCTATAATAGTCATTAATAGTGTGAACCTAATTAAACAGGGAAGGAACAAGATGAAGGCGCATAATAACCAGAGATAATTCGGGTGAATATGCAGCCTACATGGAAGACTGAATGGAGGAAATGAGTCCCAAAATAGCAATAAAAAAATTAAAAAAAATTAATAAGGAAGACAAATATGGAGATGAACATCATGATGCAATGGCAGTGCATTCAAGAATTCATCCCAACCAAACCAGGTCACCGCCGAGGTCAACCTCCATTCAATATCTCCTGTTTCTAGCCGTAGCTGCAATTCTTGTCTTCAAGGTTGGAATTATATGCGTGTTTGTTCATATATTTTCTCAATTTTTTTTTAAAAAAAAGAATGAAAATGATCGATATGATATTGTTAAGATCGCCAATGTAGATATTAATGAAAAGGGACGGACACCTTACATACCTGATAAAAATCGCGACTTGAATTCTGAAAAATAAAGATATTATAATTTGAAGGTCGGAATTGTAACAGTGTGTATTTTTGTGAGCAGGTGGACATTTACATTTTTAGATCGATCTTTTCCGCTCGCCTGAAAATAAGCACACCAAGGCATATCTTGAAGCCAATCAATTCGGGTTCTAGGTACATGCATGACGAAGAACCCCTTTCAATATTTACATGAATTTGATATGATTTGACATCATTTCTCAAGATTTTAATGTTGAAACTCTTAGTAAAACAGAGAGGAATATGTAATTTCAATATCTTCCATATTTATTTATGTGTTCATGTGATATGGGAATTCCGTAGCTCACTTGCTTGCAAAGCATATGAAACTCTGTAATGAGATGTATAAATTATGGTCATCCCCGGTCCTACGGGGAGGTATATGAAGCATTTGCTTCAGTGTGACAATTATATAGGGGTTTCATTTTAAAAAAAAGTTCACTGTATATATAGAAAAAAATAGTAAATATTGCATGTTAAATATCTTATATATTATATATGGAATCTATATTTCGAATTTACTTCATATCACAAATTAGTTAAGGTCGGTCCTGTGTTTGGGCGTTTTCCAGTAACATGAAATGAAATCCGTTTTTCCTTCTTAAAAAACGTGATGGGAAATGCATGCAGGCAGGGGTTGTCAAATGGTACTCTGAATCGGAACTTTCTGCTGTCATGGGGAGAAGAGCGTGGTAAGATAGAGGAAGGAGGCGAACTTCTAACCCTGTCTCTGGATAAAGAGTCGGGGTCAGGGTTTGAGTCAAAGAAGGAGTATTTATTTGGAAAGATTGATATGCAGATAAAGCTCGTACCGGGAAATTCCGCTGGCACTGTCACAACTTACTATGTAAGTCTAATAATATGCTAATCTTTTCGCTTACCTGTATGAGAATCATGAATCAATTATATGACACCGTGTTATCATAATTTACAGTGAGATCATAGAGTAAGTAATGTTTTAAAATTTATACTTTGTCCCAGCTATTTTTTTCACACTTTTTGGTCAATTTTGTCAGGGTGTCTTTGATCACCGAAAATACATGATGCAGAATCTAACAATGTCTCACATGACGATATTAACACTTATATACTAATTGGAATTTACGATCAAACGTGCTTAAAAAAGTTGACAAAAAATGTACAGAAAGGACTGGGAAGGGGATATGTCATCCCTTATCTTTAAATAAATTATATTTAAACTCTTTGTCTCACTATAAGATTGGATGAGATTATTTCACCCAAATCTGTATATATCTCTAGTTTTACCTTCTTCTTTTTTTCAAAACTTTTTGTAAATATATTTTACTATTAATAATCTAAATTAGACTAAGTATTAAGAAAGATGTTTCTTTTCTAAGTTTTAACTTAAATATTTTATTTCATCATAAAAGCATGTGTTTATACTCCCTCTCTGGTTTTTTATATTGGATCCCTTTGCCCACATTTTTATGGCATTTTTTACCATCCATAACTTTTATTATATACGTTAACGAACATCATGTGAGATGTATTTGGATTCTCAATGACGTATAGTTTCTAGAAAACAAAATTTTAAAATTCATTATCATATGAGATTAAAGTTATCGGTGATTAAACGTGATTTGAAAAAATATCAGATAAAAGAAAATATTATTAATAGATCAGATGGAGTACATATTATTTTGTCCAGTTAATCCGAGCTGTTGACCTTAATTGTGTGTCTAATGATAATTAGTGTTTTGAATATATGGCAGTTGTCTTCTGAAGGGTCAAAACATGATGAAATTGACTTCGAATTTCTGGGGAATTCAAGTGGCGATCCTTACACTCTTCACACTAATGTGTTTAGTCAAGGGAAAGGTGAGAGGGAGCAACAGTTTTTCCTGTGGTTTGATCCTACGGAGGATTTCCACACCTACTCCTTCCTTTGGAATCCCAAATCCATCGTGTAAGTGAAGTTTAATTAATTACATTATTTATGCCATAAACATATCCAATTAACTGTACTTATTGTGAAAGAAATTGGAGACTAATGGGCATAGCATTAACTTAGAACGGTCCCAAAAAATAGCCTTACAAGTTATAAATATGTTGGGCGTATGCACACCCCTTAGTAAAAGTTTGTTCAATCACAAACACAAAAACAAATGACCAGTATAATGTTGTCTCCAAAAATCAGTCAAAACCAAGTAAGCAATTCAGCAATATAAAACAATCAAGCGAAGACACGAAGATTTTTACGTTGAAAACCTCTCGGTGTGAAGAGTAAAAACCACAAGACGATTAGGAGTCCACTCCAATTACTCTTATTATGATAAAAGGAAAGTTACACAAACTCAATTCCAGGTCCCAAATGGGTGCACAAAATACCCAACGACAAACAATCATAACTAGCAACTCATGCAAGAGAAAAGTGAAGAATGTCACCCAATGACAGAACTCGGTAGAGATGTCACAAACTAGAGCACCAATTGACAATCCCACCATCCAACATCTAGCCCAATATGTCCCGGATCTGCTGCTAAAATTTCAGCTCGATCGGACTAAGGATGACTTTTGATCGGAGGTGTTTTGTAAAGTTGCGCCAGAAAAACGTGAACACCAAAAAGACCCTTTTTCTTCCTCTCTCTCTCTCTCTGCTTTTGTCTGTTTCACTCTACCTTCTCAACCTGAACTCTTCACCTATTTATGCTCACAATATGACTCAGGAATCATCCTTCAAAGCTTCTTAAAGTAGCATTAAAAAAAGACTTCCTAAATGGCTTCTTAATGAAGCAGTAGTGAAAACTCTCCTTAATGAAACATTATGCTCTTCTTAAGAACTATCCTGAATAGTTTCTTAATGAAATAGTGAATAAAACTTATGAGTTACAACTCAGGGGGTTTCAAGTTCCTAAGAATCAGAGAACGTATATAGGATTTCTCCACATAGGAAGGCACCTATTACCCAACAAAATATATATACTCTTTGTGTCTAAAAAAATGACACACTTAAAATAACAAAAAGTATTTTATTAAGTTCTCACTATGCACTATATTTAATTTCAACAACTTTCAACTAGCTAGACTCAATATTTTCCCAAAATATCTCACCCCTACAACAAAAATGACCTATTAGGACATTTATATAGGGAATTTTTTTAAATAAAAAAACATCTTAACAAATGTATATCAGAACACTTAGAAAATTAAACGTTCTAATGTTGTCACTAGAAAAAAAACTTCCAGTTGTGACGTTTTTTTGGAGCATCCGTGATACTCAAAGGCGTCGCTAAAATTATTAGTGACACCTTGTGAAGTGCATCTATTCAGCGTGTCACTAAAATTTTGTGACGCGTTGAAGTATCATTTTATTTTTTTGTGGCGCTTTAATATGTAATTCAATTTAGAAGTTTCATTAAAGTTGTGACATGAATTGATGTAGCAATTCAATTTAGCGACATGTGCACATGTCACAAAATATTTAGTGACACCTGAAGGTGGATCAAATATTGTGACATTTTCTTACTTGTCATAAAATATGTGTCACTATTGGACTTTTTTTTGTAGTGTGTGCGACTCATATTAAAATTTCCCCAATATACATACATACATACATATGACATTATACAGCGACCAAAAATAAAAATTATTAAGACATTTACAAGTGTCTAAATACATGTATATTAGGACACTTATAAATTAAATATCTCAATACATGTGTAATTAGGACACTAAAAGCTATCTAATATAATATGATGCATTAAATCAACCCTATGAAGTCACTTAATATAGCTAACCATAGAGACTCATAATAATGGGACGTTTATGAGACACTTTTGGAAGCTTTCTATGATTGGTAGCGTTCCAATATAAATCTATTGGGATACTTTTTAGTGTCCTAATAGGGCTTTTGTGTCGTAGTGTCCATTCACTGCTACTACTAATGTAACACTTTATTTGCAACACTTATTTAAAATGTAACAATAGTTTATAAAGTGTTACTTTGACATTTGAAAAGTGTTATATAAATATTGAAAATTGTTACCTAAATTTTTTTTAAAAGTATTACATTTGGTCTAAGTAACATCGACTTAGGTAATACTAGTAGAAGTGTTACAATAGGTTTAAAGTGTTACAATAGCAGCTAAAGTAACACTTTTATAAGTATTACGTTAGGCGATGTTACTTAGACCTAACGTAACACTTTTTAAAATTTAGGAACACTTTTCAATATTAATGTAACACTTTTCAAAAGTTTAAGTAACATTTTATAAGCTATTTTTACATTTTAATTAAGTGTTGCAAGGAAAATGTTATATTAACCTTAGTTTATTGTGATATTTTCTCATACTTTTCTTTGTCACATCAGCTTATAAAAAAATAATTCAAAGATAATTCCGTCATTTTTGCTGGAACAGAGGGAGTATCTCTCTTGATACAAATTTTGCCGGACACTAAACCATTTAAAAAGTAGCAAGGGTGCAAACATTTATACTATTTAAAGATTAATTAACGAATGCTTTTTCTAGTGATTTATTGTTCATGTTTCCATATACATGGCAGGCTTTCGGTGGATGGTTTACCCATAAGAGAGTTCAAAAACATGGAATCAATAGGAGTTCCATTCCCAAAAGACCAACCCATGAGAATCTACTCAAGTCTCTGGAATGCAGATGACTGGGCAACTCAACACGGCCTAGTCAAAACCGACTGGTCCTTAGCCCCCTTCACAGCTTCCTACAGAAACTTCAATGCCGAAGCCTGCATCTGGTCCCGGAGGACCAAATCCACCTCCTGCGACGGCACCGATCCGGCCTCCCCGGAAAACGCTTGGCTCGCGGAGGAGCTCGATTCCGGTGCCCGGCGGCGGATGAAGGAGCTCCAAAAGAAGCACATGGTGTACAATTACTGCGAGGATAAATGGAGATTTCCGGGAGGGATTTCCCCGGAATGCATGCTTGAAAATGGTGACGGAAAAAGTAGGGATGAGAATAACAACAATATTAGGGAAAATAATGGCATTAGAGATAGTGTTGTTAATAATAGGAATAATGTTAATAATAACAATAGGATTAACAGAAAAATGATTGTTCCTAGGAAGCCACGGAGCCGTTCTAGACGTCGTTCTAGGTCAAAGAGAGGGAATACTAAGTAAGGTTATTCGATTGTAGTGGAAAGTAATAAGTGAAGTGCGTAAGGATCTTAAAGTTCGATATGAATAGTTCGTTACATGATGTTATCTAATGAAAAATGTGTTGCATGTACACTAGTGTATTCTTAACAATGTATTTTTAACACAATTGACAGTTATTTTTATCGTATTTTGTTGGTAGTTAACTAGTAAATTAGATGTTGAGTTAAGTGCTAAAATGACACTGATTTTAACCTGAAAGTATCAATATAACTCTACAATTTCATAAAGTGTCAATCTAACATTTGACTCAACTGACTGTTTAGTCAATTTTTTTATGGACGAATTTTGTGGAATAGACGATTTTACCCTTGAATTAAAAATATTAAAAGATGAAAAGTACGTCGTTGCTCCCCCTGCTTTCTTTCTTCATTTTCTTCTTCCTCTGGCGGCGGAGGGTAATCTTCCCCGGAAGAATACGCACACAGCACCATTCACTACGTTGTCGCCACTGGTGACCACTTCACCCTCGTAAGAATCATCTCCTCTCTGCCGCGCCTCATCGACTCCTCACCGGAGATGAATTCACTATCTCAGGATTCGCTGTCTCATAGACCCCTCACCAAATCATCGTCGTGCCCGACCACCGCAAACTAGGGTTCGGGGAAGAAGAAGGGAGCAGCGGAGTTGGTGGGGGCTGGGGAAGAAGAAGGGAGTAGCGGCGGTGGTGAAAAAGAGGAGATAGTAAGGAGGCTAGCAGTGGAGAGGGGGAGGGG